>BEHA01000852.1:1146201-1223847 GCA_002897215.1 Eschscholzia californica subsp. californica
ACTTTAAGGTTGTTTCTACATCAGCAGTTTAGTGTTATTAATTAAATTAGAATCATTTGCTGACGTATATGTTAATTCCTTTTGGCGTACTAGTATCTTTCCTCAGGAAAATTCCAGATATGTTTGAAGTATTGATGGTCTGATACCTCTAATAAATGATAGGTTTGCTTGTGTGATTAAATTTTATGTGTTTCAGGTTTTGGCATTATTTTCAGGCGTCTTGTTGGAAAAACAAGTAGTAGTGGTTTGCCCAAATTTAGTAAGTTAGTCAATTATGTCACTTCTCCTTGCTTTATATAATCTATTCTTAAGCTTCTTGTGTCCTTTTGGAAGTCAGAAGTTCTTATGACCTATAAGAAACATATGTTTGTTACTGTCGTTTTCTGCTCGATGAAATACGATCTTGATTTATTTTACCAACTTATCGCGTTGTCCTATCATCTGATGCAGGGAGTGTTGTCAGCTGTGGTTCTATCACTGATTCCCTTGATTCGTCCTTTTCAGTGGCAGAGTTTATTGCTTCCAGTAAGTGTGATAGCATGGAGCAAGTATAACCTTCTTTTCTCTTCAAATTAACACTTCAATCATTTTAGTAATCTTCATTATTATATTCCAACATTAGTGGAGAAAAATATATGTGCAGTTGAGGGCAACTGATTTATGTAGTTTAGAGAACCCAATAACAGATTTAGTGGGGAGATATCCCAGTAACCGATTTTAGGGAAGATACGTTGGATAAACCGTGAGAAAGAAAAGTAGAATGAGAAGAAACGTGGGCCAGTAGTTATTTAGGGATATCCTAACCTATTGGTATTTACAAAAAAATAATTAATTATTGACACTACTACCCCTCTATGTTGAGTCGATTTACATAAAGAGGGAATTATACTAGCAGCCGGATGTGATCTTTATCAAACTCTCCAATAAAATGGACGGTTGGACTTATCTTCCATGTAATCGACTGGTCTGTTTTAATATAATAGATATATTATAAGTATATATGAGTATGTAGTTTATCAGTGTTTTAAAAAGCAAGATGCTTACGCATCAAGGGATCTTCATTAGATGTTGAAACCATTATACTGACACAACAATAATCTGGGCTCTAATCGAGTTACTGTAACGTCTCACAAACACGAGTGTATAGATTAGAGATTCATGAAGGCTAAATGTACAGTCATAGGCGTACAAACTAATGTAAATGAGGACCAAAACTGATTACATTTCTCTGTTTGGTTTAGCATGTCAAAATAGGAAAAACCTCTATTCCAAGTATAGATGTAAGTTTAACTTAGGCGGTTTGTGCGTATCACATCTTCGTGATGTATCAATGCCTTGTAACGACTAACGTAGATCGTTGTCGATTTCTCAAAAAAAAAAAGTAAAGATCTAAAAAGGAAAGCATCCGAAACTTACCTCATGGACTGAAAAATAGATACAGTCGGTTAACCGACCAGATCTTTTATGTACTGGATACTCCATAAATTCCATTGCTTTCACCTAGGGTTTGTTTCTCTTTTGTCCTGGATGAGGTTTTTCCTACCTCGCTATTTTGACTTTCCTGACTCTCTGTTGTAGAAGCAACAAAAAACCACATGGGGTAACTTATTATTTTTGCAGGTTCTACCCAGAAGCATGCTTGATTTTCTTGACGCACCCGTCCCTTTCCTTGTGAGTTATTAAATGCCGTACTCTCGTTCTTGGTTGATTTAGTGACTGCACGTAATATTTTATCTCTGCTACTCTTAAATTAAAAATTTCCATTCATTATGTATCAAGTTGTTCATACTTCATAACACCTTCGAAGATTCTATTTCCATATGAATGTTTGTGGAACACTGACGGTTCCGCTAACACATTAAAACAATCTTTTACTAACTGCTTGCTTGCAGTAATTACGGGCTATTGCAAATTGCTATTGCAAATTGCTATTTCGCTTTTCTTTTGCAGCCAACTTTTGTTCAACTCACAGGACGGTAAAAACATATTTTCACCTCTATATGATGCTTTGGTTCCTTTTCGCAATTACCTAAATAGATTTCAAAAAAAAAAGTACCTAAATGATGGATGAGAAATAAATCAGTTACTTGGCGTTGTGAGTTTGTTGCTTCTATATTTACATGCACTATCAGGCCCTCGTCCTTAAAATTGAAGCAAGTTTTTAAATCTATTATTTTGTAGGTCGGCATACAACATAAACCAGCTTCCCTGAAGATGAAAACTTCCAACCTTATTAACGTGAATCTGTACAAGGACCAGGTTTGTACGTTTTTTTATCCTTCTGTCTTTGGCCTGCCTACGTTCAGTCCATGGTGGCCTATGTTTGTCTAACTGCTTACTCTATAATTACTATTACTTATAAATAATTTTTTTCCAAAGAATGACGGAAAACTAATAAAATAAGAAATGTTGAATTGAAAAGGTTCTACCTTACTTGACGAAAATTAGACACAAAAATAACTATTCCGTTACTGGTGTCCATGTAGAGGTTTCATTATAAATAGATAGAAAGCAAAACATCTTTTCAGGATCCAAATGTCACAAGCAACCTAAAAGCTGACTTTTGTTGGTACTATTATCCGACATTTTATATCATCGAAAAACTCACACCGGATATCAGAACTTGTTTGCCCATTAAAGTTTTGTTGCATTTTTCAACTAAGCCATAACTTCACTTTAATATATCCCGCTACTGATGAGATTCTATTTGATGAGGATATCATCCTCAGGAATGATCAAACCTTAGGTGACCCCTGAAAGGCTCTGGCAGCAAAATCTTGTGACCTAACCTCTTGCCATAGAAGTCTCTTATTTCTTCATGTGGACCATGCAGGTGAAGATGTGTTACTTGCCACCACTCCCTCGACGTAGAGAGCTTCTTTCTGAACTGGGACCAGTCCATGCTAAACTATCTTGTCAAAACTCTGTAGCTCAAAGGAATCCTGTATATAAGTGTAACGAAGTGCAGGTGATAGTTTTCCCGATCTTTAAGCTTAGCCATGGCACTAATCTATGGATTATCCTTACAATTGTCTTAATTTGTTTCTTAGGGCTTTTCAAGTATTATGTTTGTCAAAATTTCTCATAGTCTACTTTGCTTCTTCAATTTTTTCCCTAGATTTCTTTCGTCTAGTGTGCTCCACTAGTAACTAGTAAGCCTATTGAGTTGTGGTTTATCTTCTTTGTAGTCGTTAATGAAGTTATTTGCTTTTTTTCTCTTTGTACGAACTACATACCTGTCGAACTGTATCTGTAGCAAGTGTCGTAAATTTCAAGTATCTGGCTACCTTGTTGACTATAACTCTAAAATGATTTGCATGCATCTTTTGGAAAATAACCTAGATTTCTCATAGTCTACTTTGCTTCTTCAATTTTTTCCCTAGATTTCTTTCGTCTAGTCTCTAGTGTGCTCCACTAGTAACTAGTAAGCCTATTGAGTTGTGGTTTATCTTCTTTGTAGTCGTTAATGAAGTTATTTGCTTTTTTTCTCTTTGTACGAACTACATACCTGTCGAACTGTATCTGTAGCAAGTGTCGTAAATTTCAAGTATCTGGCTACCTTGTTGACTATAACTCTAAAATGATTTGCATGCATCTTTTGGAAAATAACCTCACATTATGTTTATTTTCGAAATGATGGGTCGAGGGTTCAAATATTTCATTTCTGATTTGTTAGATACATGAAGAAACTGAATCTTTTGTTTGGTTTGTATTAGTGTGGTTCGGTAGTACTACTGTACTGAAATGTAATAGTTGGGAAGTCTGGGTTTTCTACCAAGTATTAACTGACATCGAAGGGAGACTTTAATTCTTGAGCAAAACCCTTAGAATGTTGTTTAGCGCTGACTCGATCAGTAGTGAAATATTCATGGTTCTGATTCTTAAGTATCTAACACTTGCAAGACATTATACTAGATTTATAGAAAGCCTTATTTTTGCATATTGATCCCTCATATATGTGCATTTTCGTTCTATATTCCGTTTCAAAGCTGATCTCTTTACACAATGTCTCAGGCCGAAGCTGCTGCGCAATTTTTGGACGTCATGCGAAACTACTTGGAGTCCCTTTGTGCGGATTTCCGATCTCATACGATAACAAGTGTACAATCAAATAATGACAGGGTATGGATAAGTTTAGCTATCAAATATAGGGCTGCATCATTTTGTTTCCTTGATTAGTGAAATATTGCGACTTAGCAGTCATTTTGTATTGCTTTTCGCCATTTCGGAGACAAGTAATGCCTGATGATTCACTTTCTTACAGGTTTCTTTGCTTCTTAAGGAGAGTTTTATCGACTCCTTTCCCAGTAGGGACCGCCCCTTTATCAAGGTATTTTATATTCTCATCTGTACCTTATGTTTTAGTTATGTTTCCTCTTTAGCTCTTCGCCTCTTCTTTTAAATGATTCCACCAAGGAATGAAATTTCGGTTTCGGTGGAAATTTAGTTAGGCATGAAAATAGAAATATTTCAGTCATTTCGGCAATCTTAATTCCATGAGCAGACATTGTTAAGAGAATGGATTTTAATTTTGGCTTAGTTGGAAATTGCAGTAGGCATGGAAATGGAAATATTTTGGTCATTTTGGCCTAAATGTTTTGAAATTTAATTCCCCGGTTTCCACACCGGCTCAAACTACAAGGTATTGGCTATCTCTTGGTATTGTGCCGGTTGGGTGTGGCCCAAAATTATTGATTATATACTCCTAATGGATAAACTGTATATCTTTGATAGCTAGAGACAACTCATGGGAATTGGGTCGGACATGAGATTAGCTCAATGATCCGGCACCGGCTAATACTAATCCTGAGCCCCAACTGAACTCTAGCTTGCACCTTATATGCAAACCCCAAATCAAGTTGGTCGAATGTGCGGAAATCTTAGGCGCGATAACTGCGATTTTGACTACGACAATTGATCTTCTATTCATCATTTACCAATTACCATATAGTTTGAGAAGGAATATTTTACTAACTCAATTGATATCTTTGCTTTGCTGCAGCTACTTGTTGACACACAATTGTTCACGGTTTTATCAGATTCACGGCTTGCCTGCTACGAGCATCAGCAGTTTTAACGAAGTAAAATCTTCTATCTCTTTCTCTCTCTCTCTCTCTCTCTCTCTCTATATATATATATATATATATCTCTGTCATATATAAAATAGTTCAGAGCTCTCGGAAGTAAGTAGTTTCAATTCAAGCATTCCTGTCGGCCAATAGTTTCTGATTTGGAATATCGCTGATCCATCCTTTTAGATCAATGTGGATCAGTGTTTGTCTAAAGACCTTCCTTACTCCAATCTCTTATTTTTTTGTAAATTTGTAACCTAATAAACATGCACAAAGCAAATTTTCATGCTTGATAGTTATACTATTTGTGTTGATGTAAAGCCTATAAGCTAGGGTTTTTCCCAGTCTTTGCTAGGACCATGTTTACCATAATAAGAAATGAATAAAATGAACATTCAAAAGACCTACATGTAATTCCTATGATTGTTGAAAGGTTTTTCCGAAGCATATATACTATTACTTGCAAGTCCTTGGGATGGTCTTTAAATGTTGATATACGGCTTTAAAGAGCTCAGGATGTTTTAAAATCAGATTGTTATAACGTTTATTCAATTCATGGATTTTAATGTATTTTTGTATTATCTTTTCACAATGTATTAATGTCTTATAATGATGACTCTTGTAGTCCATGTAAAAAACAAAATCAACCCACCTCATACCCCTACCTCCATGCCTTACTTTCATTTGAACCATGGCTTTGACTTACTGGATTCCATTCGTATCCACAAGCAAACCATTCTCTAGCGTCAACTCGTCTAGTCGATTCGGCAGGGAAGGGTGATGAGAGGAACATAAGATTGAATTCACGCTCCACTTCAAGGCCTCAGAGCAGAAGAGAGGGAATAACTCGCTAACAAGTCCTCGGGCTAGGGCAGTTTTCAATTCTCCTCCAGTAGCTGCTGGTGAGGAGCAACCGACCGGATCTATGGAACCACATTCCTGGATATATGGGTAGATATGCAGCTGCTTTTCCTCTTACACATTTGACGCAGTGGCGTGGTTGAGATTTTGAGGATCCGGTGCGATGTTTTAGCCAGGCCCTAATATGATAATGTTAAAAACGAATGAACTTGTGACATACTAAAGAAAATAATCGAGACAAATTAATTGTGAACAATGATGGTGAGCTTTTGTGAACTCTACGAAACTTTACCTCTTTTGTGTTGCATGAGTTTTCTAGGGAGTCATGGTTATCTCAGCAAGTCATATGATTAGTCTATTATTTAGGGTGATATAAAATTCAAATCTCCTTACACTTTTATAGTTTTATTTGATGAAGAAAAAGATCGCGATTTTTCCATGAGAAATTGAACTTCTGGCATTATGGGCCAAAGACTTGACAAAATTACAGTGCTTCTGATTGAAGATGGGAAAAAAATTGCGAAGAAATATTTTTGGCTGGAACCAGTCACTCAACGGCTCAACCTCTCCCGCGTTGCACAACTTTTGAACCAATAAAACAACACGAACCATTGTCCCCGTAATCTATAATCTTTTGAGAAATGTAAGAGTGGAGGAACGAGTTGGGAAAACTATTGGCAAAAGATGTCCGGCAAAGAAATGTTTTTAAGAGAACTCGTTCCTTGTGGCTTTCCCTTGTAGTTTAAGGATTAAACAAATAAATCTACGCACTTAACAATGTATTTAGTTGGTTGAGCGAACGAACAATATCTTCACATATATATTTGTAGTTCCCCGTGGGGGCCCCTTGGGAGAAGGGGACTGGGTGCGACCCCCTCTCTCACGCCTCCAAGTTGACGGGGGCATCATAAACAGGCCGAGTCAAGTGACATTTCTGTATCTATTCCCCATCTTACTTTAGCAGCATTAGCTTCATTGTCTAACTTTAATTTGCAGTAGTTTTAAAGCATCTCATCACATCTGTTCTTTAAATGAGATAACACACTTCTATTCCTTCTGAACTAGAAAAGGGTTTTCATGGGGGTTTCATCCAAGCATGTGTTTCTGGCTTATGGAGAAAAAGGCTTAACCACTCTAAAACCCTGAAAAATTAGGCAACAAATATATTTGTTATGAATTTGTTATGAAAGAAACAGAAGCACAGCAGATTTTAACCTGCTAGACATTTTCTACAATGATCACGAAATAGGAAGACATCGAAACTCTTGTAATGAAACAGATTGTATCATATATAACGTTTCCTTTTCAAAATACGAAGAGACGGGTAAGTGAAACTTCTACAACAGCCGTGCGATACAAGTTTTATTGGGGAACTTCTCTCTAGCCAAAGCCTATTGTAAAGACGAGTACATCATCTAGAGCTGAAACAAGCAACAAACCTCATCCCAAGAACAATCTCTAACCGAACTCAATGCAGCACGAGGATGATCAATAAGCTTCATACTTGAGAACTATATTTCTTCAAATCACCTGGCACAAGAAACGCTATTTAGAATATAACAAGTTGGAGTGATAAGCTCATGAAGAGCAAGCAAACAAAAACTGCAGAGTCTTTCTTGTGGGCTGTTTAAGTGGACGTCATCCCTCGCATGAAATGCTATTAAATCCAAGAAGAAGCATAAGAGGAGCTAAAATGACCTAACAACGAGACGTAAAGCTCACTTTAGATGAGCCATAACATGTTTGTCTCTTCAGTGGAGAAACCAGAGTTCGAATGTTACCATTTCCAAAAAAAAAAAACATGAAGTCTCGACAAGAGGTATAAACTTCCATAAGAAAACGCAACACATGAATAACGTGAAACAAAACAAGCAATAGAAAATCACAAATGATATGAACTTCGTTGATGCAAACACTTAACCTAAGCAGAGATGACAATTTAGGTGGGAGTTGGTGATATATTTAATTCTTAAGGTCGCACGCTGTCAGAAAAAAGATAAAATCAAAATCCACGCCAGTATTAAACAACAGTATATGTTGTAGATTTAAATCCTGTAATACCCGTATGAGGCTTGAAAATCTTATCACCAAGTTATTTATCTTCCTCCTCCGAATCGGACTTGGCAAAAACTGTTTCTGGTTGTGTTTCTGCATATGCTGGAGCAATAAACTTTGGATCTTTTGCTGCTACATCAGCATATTTTAAGATAGCTTCTCTTGGATCCTCATCCATCCACGTCTCCTTAATCATTCCCCCTTGCTGCAATGAAGTTCATGAGATAAGATTCTTAAATGTGTTGTCTTCATCTTCTTCTAGAATATATAATGTATAAGAAACACGATAAACCTTACCTTGAGAAGATACTGGGTCAACAAACTTCCTTTCGTCGTACCAACTCTTCCACCGAAGCCTGGCCCTGTCATGGGAAGCTCGGGCTTATGTGACTTTATTGGGTCCTTCAATGCTTTCTCTCTTTCACGTTTCCGACTAGGCTGATCTCTAAATAAGGGTAGTGCATGTGGATTGTGAATTACAGGCTTTGCCACAAAGTCGTCGATGGATTTCTTCCTCGGTGCACGTGAAACACATACAAGAGCTCCTTTTTCACTAATAGATGGATCATAAAGTACGTGTGTTCCTCCTTGCTTTTTATCACCAACAGTGGCAAAAACCTAAAGAAACAATGCAGGAGAATAACATATAAGAACGATATTCAAGAATAAAAGCAAGTATAGAACTTGGGGTTCTAATCCTGTGGCACATTATATATTCAAACATATAGGCTTCATTTGGTTAAGCGTATAGCTTAAGTCAAGAGCTTCTTTTTAGCACTTTAATGAAAGCGCTTTATAATAAGCTATTTACGTTGTTTGGTACAATATCACAGAAGCACTTTTATATTTCCAAAAGCTATAACCAGGCATTTGGTAAAAATAAGCAAGAAAGGATTTTAACAAATTATTAGATACTTTATGTTTTATTATAATGGTCCATCCAATTTATCTATCATAGCACAATGATAAACAAGGAAATATTTTACTAATGTTATGTCTTACTAGACTCTGTACTACAATGAGACATTACAAAAAAATTGGAAATATTTCATACATATACAAAAATAAATAAACATACTAATCGCCATTGTTAGTTGCCTCATCTATTGGGGTACCCATATTTGTTGCTTCCTACAATTTGTAAGTTTCTCACAAAAAAAATGTAAATATATGTCATAAATCGAGTTTCTCATACATATGTCATAAATTGATAAAGCCATTAATAGATAATCCAATGTCTCAAAATTGTAAGAGATTTGGGATGTCCAATCCAATATATTTGAAATGTGTGACTAGATGTGTGGGTCAGATGACATCACAATAATGCTTACAAGTATAGGTATGATTAGAAGTATAGGTAGTGTTTAAATAAGTAGGCATTATTTAATTGAAGATACCCTGAGTATGAAAGAAACTCATCTCCACGTGTCATGTTGGATGAGGTAAAAGGTGGTGAATCACTCCGAAAAATGTTGCATGAAAGCTTTCCGAAAAAGCAGAAAGCAGAAGCCACAAATTGTGGCTTCTGCTTTTTTGCTGAAAAGTTCTGTTTGGGCTTTTGAAAAGCCACAACTTATATTTACCAAACGCGACTCATTCCTATAAGCACTTCATAATAAGCTAAAAGCCGCTTTTTAACAGCTTTTAAGCTTAGCCAAATGCGGCCATAGCAAGACACTATTCAGATAAACCTAAACCATATCTTCAGTTCTGCACTATCAGCTTATCTAAGTAACGCTATTCTACATTGAATATTAAAACACTTCAGATGTACGGAGATATTACAAAATTATAATTTACTAACACGGAATATAGCCGCACTAGTGAGTAATGTTTCTGGTATGTTGGGTTCCTTGAATATCCTTTGAATGTAGTAAACTGTCTCGTTAATGAGAACTATTAATGGCGTTATAGTGTTTTTGTAAAAAAAAAAAAACCGGATTATGATATTTCTAGAGAAAAAGTTCTTTCGGTAGAAAATAAAGAATTTGATCAATCATGTTACCTGATTCAGCTTGGGGTGCCACGCGCATTGTATCACACTGCATGTTGGAGATATTCCAACTCTTGAAACAAGTTCAAGTTTCGTCCTGTCATAGAAGCATAGCATACCTCCACTGGTGGTATCTCTTTTGACAGAAGTTCCAGTTAAGATTAGTTGCTCATCAGGACTAAATGCAACATTTGTTTGAGCATAATTATTTGGGAGATCCTCAAATACTTTAATAGGTTCTTTCGTTTGACGCAAATCCCAAACCTAGTCACATTTCACAAACAATATTGCGAATAAGTGCTTCAGGAACATATCATGAAACATTAGCAGTGAGAAAGGTGTGCTTGAATGAAAGAAAATAAAGATTACCTTCATTGTGCAATCAGTGCTTCTAGACAGGAGAGTTCGACTGTCACTGGAAAACTTAAGCCCAGTAATCTCATCCTCGTGCGCATTCTGAATGTAGATATCAGGTCTACTTCCCCACCCAGGCTTAAGGTTCCACATCTGTTAAAATAAAGAAACCAGCTGATTCAAAATGCAGAATGCTTTTTATAGGCATTTTGGGGAACTAGACTAAGCTATGTATATATACCGAAATTTACAATTTTCGCTACAAGCTTATAGCTAGTAAGAAGCAACGAAATAAGTACCTGAATCGAACCATCTCCAACACCAGCAGCAATGCTTTTGCCATCCGGATTCCAAGTGCATGTGGTAACAGGGATTCTTCCTGGCCTCGCAAGCTTGGGTTTGATGACCTGCCCATTGGACCATCACCATATTTAGTTTGACATAATTCCACATTCGTAGTAGCAATCACGCTTGAAGGAGTAGTTTGGAGTAGATGGATGCTTATAATAATTAGATAATACAAGACCTAACTCGTTCATCCCCACGGGCCACGGCTGAACATGTAGTAAGTTTAGGGATTGTAACATAAATTTTGAAACAATTTCCAGTTACTTAATTACATATTCGGCCCAAAGTTGTTCTTCTAGATTTTACATTAGATAAAACGAAAACAGTTGGAAAAGCATAGAAACTTCAACTAGTAATAGTATTTATAAAATATGGAAGTCCCAAAACCACAAGATGCATTGCCCAACTACAGGCTCACATTTTCGGATTATAAGACTATTAAGGGTAGGAAGTATCAATACCTGTTTCTGACTTTTAAAATCAGATACATCCCATATACGCAACGATCCATCTTCTGATGATGTCAAGACTGTTTCTTTCGCCCTAGGATGCCACTCTCCACAAGTTAAGCCAGTGATATGTCCCTTGGTATTCTTTAAATCACGAATATACATATCCCCTTTTATAAACTCCCCAAGTGTAAGACCATCTCGATCATAAATCTGTAACAAAGCGTTCGGAAAATGAGAAAATTTTCATGGAAGCAACATTGTGATGACTTTCTAACCGTATGAGAATGTATATAGAAAGAAACGTTTTTGGGAGGAACCTTAGCCTGGGCTGAGCCGGTAACACACAAAAATCGATCTGCTGTTGGACTCCAACTGAGACTACGAACTTGGTGTCCTTCGGAAGGTTCAATCTGTCTAAAGGATGCCAACCTCGAATTCATTCCTTGAAAATCATACATTTTGACTGTATAATCATAGCTACCAGAGAGAACCCTGGAACCAGTATGATCCACAGCAAGAGCTGATACAACCTGCCAATATTATCAAAAGTAATTCAGAAAAATTTGACTCATAATCAAAGAGAAAGATAAACTTCCATTAATCTCATAGTCATATAAATCTCATTTTGGGGTTTTGAAGGGGAAGAAATTCAAACAACTCCCTAAGCCTTATCAGTTACCGAAAATTGATATAACCCTAGATATTTCCTTTACTAATTGACAGTTCTATGTAATTATTTCCATGGAGAAGCATAAAAGATGAAACTTTTCAAGAGAGAAAGAGAGAGTACCTTGGAATGCCCTTTAAGTACAATCTCGTTACTGAGAGGAATTCGATATTGATCATGTGGTTCAACATCAGAATCATCATCATCATCATCTTCATCTTCATCTTCCAAATTTGAAGAAGTTGGTGGTCGAGGAGGTCCAATCATCCCACCGTCATCCTCCTCTTCATCTTCCTGAGGTGGTGGTGGTGGTGGTCGAGGAGGTCCAATAACCAAACCACCCTCTTCATCTTCATCATTACCTTCCAAGTTCGAATCTTTAACATTAGATTCTGTGTTATAATTCTGATTAATAGAGTCTGATTTGTGAGAATTAGGGTTAGGTTTTTTGTTCTTCAAATCGGTTAACCAAGCTTTGGAAGAGGAAGATATAGATGGAAGTTGAGGAGTAGAAGAAGGTAGAGGGTTCCGGCGAGTAGTATTGTGGATGAGTTCAAGTGGGGTTTGTGATTTTGTAACCTTCCCAAAGGAAAGTGGAAACTGTGCTCTTATTCCGTCGTATATTTCTGATTCGTCGTCCTCCATTACTCTCTCTTCCTCTCTCTGTGTCTCACTCTAATGTGGCTCGCTTAAGAGACGGGATGAGAAACAAGGTAGCTACTTTCCGGAAAGGGCAATGAAACTTTGTTGGATGGGAAATTTTAAAAAGAAATATTGGGTTTTGTCAAATTTTCTTGGGCAACAAAACTTCTTCTTCCTCGTCTTGAGCAGCTCATCCGCGATTGTAGCCACCACCAGTCCACCACCATTATTTTTTCTCTTTTTTTTGTATTGCCCTCCTTTCGTCCCATCACTCTATTTATTTTTCTATTCTTTCCCCTAGTTTGGGGAAATTAGAGAAGAAGAGTGTCGTCGGGGATGGTAGAAGTTGTTGATGTCAAAAAATGGTTTTTCGTTTATCAGTCAGAGAATCGAGACTTGATGCATGACAGAGTCTGTTATGATGGATACTCCATCTGAATGAACGATACTCCTTTCTTTGATTCATGTTTCTTGCTTCGAGAAACTTAGGGGGAAAACTGCAAAGGGTTCGGAAAACCTCTGCAATGCTCAAGACAGACAGATTGTTCTTTGCAGTTAAAAAATTGAGTAATTGAGTGATCTTTGTGGAACGATTGAGTGTATTCAACGTACTCAGCTTACCCTGATAAAGGTGATGTGATGCCCTTTTATAGACCGTCTGTGATAGACGGTGTAGATGAGGTGGTTGTAATCCACCGTTTGGGAATTGGACCACTATTTATAGTTAAGGTTTCTATTTTGAGTTTATCTCGTATCTAGAATAATTAGAAGTTTCTATTTCAAGGACACTTCGTAGATATCCTGACGAGTTGATAAATCTTCTAGGAGATGTTTCCTCCTTTGAGACTCTTGAAGCCTAAACTACTAAAACACTTAGGATCTTTAGCCGACTGAGATCTTTAGGAAGATTCGAGATTAAGTCGGGAAGTGTGCGGCGCGCTTCCCATGTTCAGGGTATTAGGTGACGGATCTCTTCGGGTCTAGCGGTCCTGTTACCTTAAGACGAGTTGACCTGTTGGACTTCTTGGTCTTTTCTTGACGTCAGTCAACGGTTGAACATTTTGTGCATCATCAGAGGTTTCGCCGGAATATGTGGTGGAACTCGTTGGAATATGTGGTGGAGCTGGGAAAGGAAGAAAAAAGGAGAATCTTAAAAATATAAAGGTTTGGGTGTTTGGAGGAAACAAAAAGTCTAAAACTAATTTTATTTCCACCTAAAATTTACACCCACGAAAAATTTCTTTATTTCCCCGCAACACCGACCAAAATTAAAGATCATCGATAATGCAAGTTTGTTGTCGACCATTATCGAGGTGGTGAATGGATAGGAGTTTTGATTGGGTAAGTAAAGGGAGAAAAAGATCACTTTAAAATTTGTACCTAAATTTTTTTTCCTATTTTCTCTAGATGGACGAGAATAAGTTCAATGACGTTCAAATATAGATCCCAAACGAAACAACAACGTTACTAAAAAGATCACTTTAAAATTTGTACCTAAAAAACTATTCCTATTTTCTTGAAGAGATGGACAAGAATAAGTTCAATGACGTTCAAATATGGATCTCAAACGATACAACAATGTTACTTTTTCGTAGCCAAAATTTTCACATAACATCACCATGATGTCAACGACTTTGTCCTCTCTCGCTATTCGAGGCAATAGTATTTGGAGTAAAAAGTGTCTAAGAGCATCACCAATGCAAAACTCAAAAAGAAAATTTAATTGTCCTATGAGTCAAGTTTTAATTGAGATTCTCTTTCCTAGATGACACTATTGAGATCTTTGATTCAAAAGACAACTTCAATTTCACATTATAAAACTTGAAAGTTACTTAGAAGTCATTTCCTAGAATAGTTTTAATAATGAGTTGACAATTGAGATCCTCGAGACAAATTTCAATTACTGAATTTCTTTTAAAATATCTTAAAATTAAATGTTTTTCTAGATATATAGTATTAAAATTAAATGTTGCTACATCATGAGAAGGCACAAATTGAGTTTGGAATTGTTGGACAAACAAACAACTCAAAAAATCCCAAGGGACCCTAGGAGGTTTTCAAATTGAGTGTGACCCACTAAAAACGGGTGTCCCTTTACAGCAAATGAGTTTGCCTATAGTAACGGCCTAAACTTCCCTTTAATGGGCGACTAGGATTGATTACGAGGCTTTGTCCAGGATAAGCCAATTAAGCCCACCCTTGACTGACAAAAATTAATGTGTTTTCATCTCTCTATTTCATACTACTACTTCATAGCAATCAATGTAAGACCATCTCCTTTCAATCAATCATATTCTACCCTTTTATGGAAATGGAAAGATACCCTTTTTGATCTTCACTTTTTTTTTTTCTTATCATGTTTCATTTGATTTGTTTTTTTCGTATATTTATATGGGTATGCTTGAATTTTATTAATCAGGGAGAACTCATTCAAACCCAATATGGATGATGATGGCACTGAACAACAACAACCCACAATCAGAGAGAATGTCTTAAAGCCAATGGATTCTGAACAACTCAGAGAAAATGCTCACAAAATGGTTGATTTCATTGCTGATTACTATAAGAACATTGAGACTTTTCCTGTTCTTAGTCAAGTTGAGGTGGGTACCCTATAAAAATACCAGAAACCCAATTATTATTTCTTTTTGATTCACTTAATTAATAGTTTTGTTTAATTTCTATCATCAATCATAGTTATAATTGGGGTAGAATAAAGGGTTTTTGTTATAATTTGAGATATCAATTCAATAGTTTTTTTTTGAAGAGGATATCAATTCAATAGTTCAATTTAAGGTGTTTGATAATATTTCTCTGATAATTGATTTATTTTACAGCCTGGGTATTTAGGGAAACTTTTACCAGATGCTGCACCAAATAATCCTGAATCATTGCAAAGTGTTCTTGATGGTATGGTTACCCAATTAAGTTCAATTAATCAAGTTTAAGTCATATTATGATAAGCATCAAAATATTGAAAATTTTCGTACATTTTTTACTTTAGTTGTCTTTAGAGCTAGATATGTGTATTTTAAACATATTTGATGTCTAAAACTTTTGTGATTATAGATGTGCAATCGAAGATATTACCCGGAGTAACACATTGGCAAAGCCCGGATTATTTTGCGTATTTTCCTTCTAATTCTAGTACTGCTGGGTTCTTGGGTGAAATGCTTAGTGCTGGACTTAACATTGTGGGTTTTAGTTGGGTGACTTCTCCTGCTGCTACTGAACTTGAAGTGATTGTAATGGATTGGCTTGCTAAAATGTTGAAGCTACCAGAGCACTTCTTTTCGTCAGGTAAGAGCAGATATCATCATATGTGAAGTTGTTGAGTTTTATTTTAAAATAGTTTAAGATCATGTGGGGGAAGGTTAGTCGCTTGCCTTTTTCTTTTCCTATTGCAATTTTCAACTGAACTGTAATGGCGATTAACAACTGAAATCTTTATTTTAATTGTATTTTCATTTGCTTATGACAATTACGTCTCAGGCCAAGGTGGTGGGGTGATTCAGGGCACAGCAAGTGAAGCGATTCTCGTTGCGTTATTGGCTGCTCGTGATAAGACCTTAAGAAAGGTTGGAAAGAACTCCCTTGCAAAACTTGTTGTATATGCATCTGATCAAATGCACGCTTCCTTGCAGAAGGCCTGCCAGGTACTGTCAAATTAATATTTTCTGTTTTAGAATTCTTAGGAATAGAATGCTTCCGTAGTTCCAAATAGTACATTTTGACATACCCAGCAATTAACATATTTTAGTTCTTACCCTAACTCCAGACAATATAAGAAAGACCGTTCGAAGAAAATACCATGCCCTGAAATTAAACTTTCAAAGTTTGTTTTTCTGTTTGAGCACTCATTTTCTTCCTTTCTCGTATGAAGCTTCGAGATAGAGCAATCTCTGTATTCATTTCGTTCGAAAAATGCAGAGGCACTAACTATCAGAGGATTCGGTGGGGTTTGAAAAGGCAAACTTTGGAGTTGGAAGAACTTTTTCCTGTTTGCTTGGTCTCTCTTGCTGTAACTTTAAACTCCTCGCCCTCCTCGACAAGTCTCTCAGTGAGCGATGGCCATTAGTTGTAGTTCGCTACTTAAAAGCTTGAATTCACTAATTATGTTGAAGACAGACACAGTAAATTTTAATGATTATCCATTAAATTGCTAGTAATTCGTTTGAACCAATAGTAATACATTCCGCCCATAAAATTTGTACTGTATGAAATGATTTAATAATTGTGTTTGATTGACAGATTGGTGGGATTCATCCAGAGAACTTTCGATCACTGAAAACAGATTGTTCTACCAACTATGCCCTTTCTCCTGACGTACTTCGTGAAGCCATCTCCAAAGACATTGCAGCTGGTCTAATACCATTTTTCACATCTGCCACTGTAAGAGTATAATAAGAAACCAATCAAATTAAAAAACGAAAACTGCACTCAAGGCAATCAGCGTATTGAGGCCTAGAATTACATGTCTGAGGATGGAAAACATTCGTCATATTGCATCACAAGGCTATACCTAATGAAAATGTTGTAAACCTGTAATAGCCTATTAGGTGTCACACTGTCAGGTATTTGAAACTAGGGGCTGGAGGAGATTCTAAGATCCAGCTACCTGCCCGTTCTGCCTGATTCCTAAAGGCCTAAAGCGGGCATATTCGTCTGTATCGACTCCTTTAACAAAACGGACTCAGGTCCGGAGTTTGTCCTTGTGCCATTATGAGGTTGATGATGTCATATACTGAAATGCTCGATATTTAAGTGTCGAATTGCGTGACTCATGTATTGATACAGAATTCTGATTCAGCTTATGTGGTACTTCTTAGATAGGTACTACTTCCTCAACAGCAGTGGACCCTCTAAGTGTGTTGGGAAAGATAGCCAAGGTGAGGTTTGTTATGTGACTCATTTCTAATTTTCTAAACGATTAGTTGAATTAGATTTGAAGACATCGTAACTTATAATAGTAGAAATCCAGATAGTATCTGCTATCTTGAAAAAATATATCCATGGAAAAGCTCTTGCAACTCAAATTTAGTTCAACTGTCTAATATCTACTCTAAAGTCTCTCTAAACATTTCTGGTTTCGCTAATATAACAGTATATGATATTTCATGTATGTGCAATAGGATAATGACATGTGGTTCCATGTCGATGCTGCATATGCTGGAAGTGCTTGTATCTGTCCAGAATACCGTCACTATCTTAATGGGGTGGAGGAGGCAGACTCATTTAACATGAATGCACATAAATGGTTTCTCACAAACTTTGATTGTTCAGCTCTTTGGGTTAAGGTATGCATTAAGTAGAAATTATTCATGCTTAGTAGTCTATTAAAATCCTTATTTTGTTTACTATTTTCTAACATGGTTGTGAAGTCGGCTATGTTCCATGGCATGAATTCCTTGACTACGAAATATAGTTTATCTAACTTCCAAAGAAAACTTGCTACAATTATTTCTCCCGACTCTTCCCATCGATGATATGGGTAATGGGTCGTCTTTTCAATAGTCAGATATTGACCCTCCTGAAGTTTTTTCTCTAACTGATCTGTGTGCAGCTTTCGTTCTTTGCGTATGTTTTGTCAATAGAATTTATATGTTATGCATAATCATCTAATATTTCTTTATCCAAACAAAAATCAAACAGTTCAAAAAAAAAATGTCTCATGTTATCTTGTGCGGTTAACAGGACCGAAGTGCTTTGATTCAGTCCCTTTCTACAAATCCAGAGTATTTGAAGAATAAGGTAAATTGTGTTTTTAATGCATTTTCTGCTAGCCGATCTCTTAAGTTTATTATAGGGAGGTGATCGTTTAACATTTGAGGTATTAGAACCGGAAAAAGATTTTGATTAATCTAGTTGCTGTTTGGCAATCTTATTTAGGCTTCACAAGCAAACATGGTAGTGGATTTTAAAGATTGGCAAATTCCTCTTGGACGACGATTTAGGTACAATTACTCTCTTGAACAAATTCTATTGAGATAAATGAGTTTTTGCCATGTTGATAAGGTACTCATTGTGTTCATCTACATTTAACTTAAGCATGATACGACAAATTAGTTAACGTTCACTAGTTTTTAATCTTGAGCTATGTTTGCAGATCCTTAAAACTATGGATGGTCTTGAGATTATACGGTTTGGAAAACCTACAATCTTACATAAGAAATCATATTAAATTGGCTAAACATTTTGAAGAGCTTATCGCTGCCGATTCAAGATTCGAGGTAACATCCGTTCCCATATTAGAAGTCAAAACATGATACGTTATAAATTTTGTAGTCCATAGAAACCTGTCCTCCCTCTGCGTTATTACTCTGTCGAAAATCTGCATTTATAAGAAATCTAGTATATGTTGTGATTTTTAAGGTCGTTCTCGCTCTCTGTTCATTTTGCAGATCGTTGTACCTTGTACATTTTCACTTGTATGTTTTCGCCTTCTGCCTACACAAACTGATCAAGATGTCAATAAACTAAACCGAGACTTATTAGATGCGGTTAACTCCAGTGGGAAAATATTCATATCTCATACTGTAAGATCCTTTTAACCTTGTATGATTTATTAATTATATCACATGATACTCTAAAGTCTAAACTTCATAGATATGTATATGTTTTATGCAGGTTTTATCCGGGAAGTACATTTTACGTCTTGCAGTAGGAGCTCCGTTGACGGAAGAACGGCATATTGAAGGAGCTTATAAAGTCTTGCAAGACGAGGCCTCCCTCTTGCTTGGGCAATGAGATAGTGGGTGTCACCACCACCATTACCATTTCCACAGAAGCTTCTGCCAACCAACGTGTTTACATCAGTTTCATTATGACTTTCCTGTTTTTTGGGAGTATGGTTTTAGTATTGGAGGTGGGGATCGTCCCTTCGCTTCAGATGACATCTTTGTCTGCTTCTTGGTAGGCCTTATGGGGCAATTATAGGCCCAATGGGTTAGGAATTTAGGGGCAATTATAGGCCCATTGTTTAATTTTCGTTAGGGGGCAAATGCCCCTTTGTACTTCCTTCACATATGTGACTTGAATGATTGTTATTTCATAAATTAGCCATAACATTTGCAATTGATATTAAAGAAATATTAAGTGATTTAATCGACTATTGCATTGTCGATGTTCGTAAAATACTAAATATGAAATTAAATAAAGTTCACTTATTATCAAAGCTCAAGAAATCTCGATTATCTTTGTATATTACTCTCGAGTTTTCGAGTAAATAGACACAACCATTAGTCCTCTACTCAACAATTTGGATATGAAGATACTACACTTAGCAAACTAACTTGATGATTTGCTTACTTGGCATCCACGTTGGTCAATGTCATCTAAATTCCATAACCCACTCAGCATTATACCCTCTGTTGTCCAATCGGGTTCTGACATGTAACCATCGTCCATTATCGATGATATCACATATTGATCTTCACAATTATAAGGATAACATGGCACTTTATAGTCATTGTCATCTAGTAAAGACATGATTCTTTTCATGTCAATTTGATTATGTTGTTGGTGTTGTTGTTGTTGTTGTTGTTGTTGGAACTGTTGTCTTCTTAACTCACGTTTTTTCGATTTTTCAGAGGATTCGGGTGAGTTTTCTCTCTTTTTCTTAAAATGGGTTCTCCAATAGTTCTTTATTTCGTTATCAGTTCTTCCTGGTAAACTTCGAGCAATTGTAGACCACCTAATACATGAAATAACAATAAATTGTTAATAATTGTCAAATTTTTTATGTGATCCCTATGCGAAGATGTAAAATATGTCACAGCCAAATTTTCTCAATTAAGCCCCTCACGAACGCATTACATCTGTCGATAATATATATATATTCTTTATATTCTTTATTATCGACTATAAAGAATATAAAAATGATAGTTTTGCATATTCTAAAAAATAAAAAAAGAATAACTAACAAAAAAAAGGGCTCACCTGTTTCCCCACCTAGCATGGAGTTCTAAAATGATATCCTCTTCATGTGGGGTTATTCTTCCTCTCTTGAGATCTGGCCTCAAGTAATTCACCCATCTCAACCTACAACTCTTCCCATTTCTTTTCAACCCTAAAATATCAACAAATTATCAATACAACTTTAGTATGAACTATACAAGAAAAAGTATTTTAAGTTATAAGAAGATCAATGGTGGTGAAGTTTCTCTCTAGCAAACAAGAAGGCGAGTCTAACTTGAAAAACGAGTCAATTGAGTCATCCAATTACATGTAAGTTTATCGATGGGTACTCGTTTAGTGAAAAGCATAACGAAAGATCATTTTTTCCTTCTGTTTTTATATATTTCAGTATTAAGATTGAAACAAACAAGAGAAATAAAGGTTCTTGTACGAGTAATTCAATAAGCATTTATAGAAACGACCCATTGTACTCATCTTCAAAATTCGAATGACTAGCTCGACCGGAACTTAATATAACCATGGGTTTTAAGTAAAAGAATTAGTAAGACTAATTTCTTAATTACCTGCAGAGCTAGCCACAGAGTTCCATTTTCCTTCACCATGAACCCTAACATATTCTATGAGTAATTTATCCTCTTCACTAGTCCAAGGACCTTTTCTCCATCCTTCTTCAACAATACCCCAACTCAAGTTTCCCTCCATTGTTTCACTCCTTCAAAACTTCTAGCCAAAGCTCTTTTTTGTTTATTACTACTATAAAGCTTTTGCTTTCCAAATTAGGATGTTCTTTCAATATATACATGCTCTACATACACATGTGCATATATATAGAGTGGTTGGTTGGTTCCTCCCCCCCCCCCCCNCCCCCCCCCCCCCCCCCCCCAAATTATTCTCGTCCGATCGTAAAATGACAATAATACCCCTACTAATTATTTTATATAATGACTTTAAGTACTTTTTTATAATTATATTTTATTTTAATATGATGAATCTAGTTTCTCAACTTTGAAGCATGGATTTAAAAATTGAGGTGACATCAATTGGATTCATGAATCATCAATTTCATTACCTCCATTTGGTTTACGGATAAATAGTGAGTTTAAGATCCGGTTCAAGCATATATATAAGTAGTGAGTTTATGATTTGATTCAAACTTAATTATTGAGTTTAGGATCTGATTCAGGTTAAAACTGTTGATTTTAGTAAACATCGTAAATGTAATTAATAACGTTTTATACAAATACGTGATTATCACGTGCAAATTGCACTTGAACCCTATTGTCTGTCCTTTGAGTTAGGGTTCTTTGAGGAAGCCCTAAAAATGCCAACACATGGGTGACATGTTCTAATAAGTGGATATAACAATTAAACAACATTGTGTTAGTACTTTGGTGGGACAAAAAAGATAGTTAAAAGGGAAGGGTATTAGCTTCATCCACGTATGTGATTAGGGCTTATTACTTAAACCTAACAAATTAAGAACTTATAGCTTTTTATTAAGCAAAACTCCAAAACGTAAGACAAAAGAAAAGCATTTTCTCTAATAAAATAAAATTAAAACTTAAGTGGGTAATTTTTAATTCGATGAAAACCACTAGAAGACCAATTAGCTACTTACATGTGCTTTCATTCTTGGACAATGCTTAGATGAGTTGATAACAATCTTCATTATTTCTTAATGGGATTTTTATTTTTTGTGTTAATTTCTCTCCTCCAATAATTGGTTAAATTTTATTTTCATCCTCTTTTTCTTAGAAAGCTAGAACTTATCTCCTTCTACAAATTATTTTCGTCATATATTGGAATATTCTATGTATTAACATATTATTCTACACTTCCAAAACAGTTTAAAGTGTAAGTATTAACTATAATCTAATTAAAAATGATCACTTAACATTTTATAGCTTCAACACCTTGGATATTTTTTTTTATTTTAAGAGTTTGCAAAAAATTTGTTACTCCGTCTCGAAAGATTGCAACTACCTAGATTGCAAAACGACTGAGACTACTTGCAAAAGAGTTTGTCACTGCTTGTAAAGTTATAAAAGAATTGCAATTGATTGAAAAATGTTACAACTGCTTGGAAATGAATTGCGAGTGCTTGTGAAAATAATACAACCGCTTGCTAAAGAACACTAAAAAGTTGACCAATTCTTTTAGATCTCTATCGAGATATAGTTATTGTAAGAAACGACAAATAAATTAATAGCTTATATAAGAAAAAACTTTATATTTGGGAGGAATAGTTGGATATAATGTTCTTTTTGATGAAAGAGTTGGATATATTGTTGGATTGCTAGAGCAATCATAGTCTAATATAAAATGCTATAGGATGCTAAATTGGGTATGGTGTGGGAAAGTAATTGAGTGAGTGACTAGTTAGTTGTGCCACAAAAGGAGACAGCTGGTCCTTTTTTTCTTGATGAAGGGGAGACAGATGGTCCTTGATGTGAGAGTTTAGGTTTTTCTATTAAGAATATCTCAATGACTCATTATGTCTTTGTACCTATCAAACAATAAAGCAATTCAAAATCTTTTGTACGGATGAAGAAATTACAAAACAAAACCCTAGATAAGGGGACAATAAAAGGTTTACAGCTAGTTATTGTTAATCTTTTGGGTTAAGTTTAATGAATTAGGGTTTAATAAGTCAAAAAAGTTCACTCAAGAGGTAGAAAAAAACTACCACTTCCTTTTCTTTTAATGGGGAACAGCATAGAACCATTTGGTTCAATGTATTACTCCTTGAGGTGGTGAGGAATAATGAAATACTATAGAGTGAAAACATCTATTTTGTTGTTATAAAAAAAAAACATCTATTTTGTTCTATCAACCCCGTTGTACTTGGTGAGAGAATTTATTTTATTCTTCAAACACCCATTTTCTATCGTAGATATGTCTCGTCATAGCTCAAGTGATGCTTAAACAAAAATCTCTGGTCGAATTGCAGTTTCTTTATTTTGTATTGGCAAAAAAATCAGTGGTGAAAATCTTGTGAAGCAAATAGTGTTAGTAGATGGTCTTGCACTCTTGCTACCACCAGCCCACCTAGGGTGAGTCAAACAAACATGTGTTACCTAGCGTATAGGGCAAGTAACTAAGTCTAAGCTCTGCTAAAGGTCTTGACTCCAAAACAGCAAGAGTATAAAAGTGTTTAGACTGCTCGTGCAAAGCTAAGGTGAAAATATTTTGCAATAAACAACTTTCCAGAGAGAGTTTGTGAGTGAAGGAGGCTGTCTCCATACATATTAAAGGTGCCTCCCCCAAAATAAATTTGAGGGAGAATTTATGAGTGAATGTGGCGTCTTTAACACTTATGCGGGGGGTTTTAAAACTAGGGGTGTTCTTTAGTATCCGAACTGACCAATCAAATCCGATCCAATAGTGATTTGGATTGGTTCAGATATTAAAATGACGAAGCCGAGTGATTTGGATCGGTGTATATAATACCGATCCAATAGTGATTTGGATTGGTTCGGATGTTAAAACGACAAGACCGAGTGGTTTGGATCGGTTTATATATTATATAATTAAATATATATGATTGGAATGATGGATGACTGAGATTTAATAATTAAGTTAATTTCATGTTTATTAATATTGGAGCTTAATGCATGTGTAACGGAAAGTAAATGGCGTGGAGAATTGTAGTTTAATTCAATAGTTAAGTTAGTTCCATGTTTTAAGTCGAAAATGCGAAATTTTATTTATGGTAAAATGTTACAGATGGTTCGGTTATCCAACCGGTCCAAACCGTTCATGCATAGTTCGGATCGGTAACTGAAGCAAACCATGAACGAATTGGTTCAGATTTAGATTTGAAAAAATCGAACCCTTCGGTTTGGACTTTGGATTGGCTAAAAAAATCGGTTATCCAACGAATGTTCACCCCTATTTAAAACTTCCCTCGACAAATAAGAGAGATCTTTCTCTAACCATACCTATTGTGGATTGAAGTGTGTATGACGTGGCAGTGTCGTCATCATCCAATAAGGTCTAATGGATAAGCTTTGGTTGACTGTATTCTTCTTGACTTTGACCATATCTAGTTGTTTCTTGGTTTCTACTTTGACCAAATCTAGCTATTTGCTTGATCTGTACCTTCACCATATCAACTTTCAATAATTTTATTATATAAATGAGATCTAAGATAGGTATATTAGTATATATGGTCAAAAGAAACCCTAGTTATCACACTCACACCGCCCATTGCTAGGAAATTGGAAGGTTAACTAATCCATTTTTGTATTTTAAAGATGTTTTAGCTAAATATACTTTCTCAAAATAATAAATTAATAATCTTCATGGTAAGAAAATCTTAATAGCTTAGATATCTCAACAAGATCACTAGTTTTATATTGAGTTTAGTCTAACCAAATCTAGTTGAATTTTTTATCATAATTTTCAGAGATTGACGCGTTTTCAATCGAGTGGCCAGAGATGACTTCCAATTAAGATATAACTTAATATTTCTAGCGCTTTGATATTTCTGATTGACGATCTGATTTTGTGATAATTTAACCTTCATTTGCTGAAGTGTAACACTAACAATTACCATCATGTATATTGACAATTCATTGAAAGAGATAGAACATATATAACGAAGACCTATACTAGGGCTAGTTTTTAGTGTTTGCGGATGTAGATCTATTATTAATTGTCCAAATTTTAGACCTACACTAGACTTCAACTCGACATGGCTTGGCAGGCCCGGTGTGCTTTCTGTCAAATGTGAAGTGAAATTTCATTTGTTTTATTATTTTGGAGTCCCTAAAGAATCTACAAATTGGTGTGTCATCTTTTGTGATTGTCAATTTGGACAGTGATTTGATCAACCGTCTAGATAAAAAGTTAACCAAAATCTTAAAAGTCCACTTTCACTTTGCTCGCTTTCTAACCTAGTAGCTGAACCTTGTGGAGAAAATCGGTTTGGGGTTGTTTTACTCATCTTTTAGTTTAAATCTTCCCAAAGTAAAAAATTAATCTAATTGTTGTATTTGTTGTTCATAGGGTATCTAACACAATAAAATTAAACAGAAATGATTACCGTAAATCAAAATGCAAACTTATATGTATGATAGAAATAGCCGAGGCAAGTTGTCTTTTTTCTTAAGACAGTGAACACCCTCGTATTAGTACCGAAACCAGTACGGTATTTGTCTCCCAGGATACAACGGCTTTACCTTTCAGTTTGACGATGAAGGTACTTCGAATGTCTGAAAGCGGCCGAACTTAACCAAGCATTATAAACTTCTTTGATGAATTGACTCATGAATTTGGATGAAATATTTTGCCTAAAGTACTTTGGAACATACTCTTTCTACAAAATAATGAGAAATCCATAAGAACAAACGGAATTAAATTTGGAGTTGTATTGGGTCATATAAATAGGAATTGAATGGATACATGCTTTAGGGACGTGTCTGTTGGATTTGGGGCACTATTGGTGACGGCACTATAGAAGTGACGGTTCATCAAGATCCATTGGATTGAGAGTGCAAAGGGCGGGATGAACCTCATCCGTTGGATGATCCCGAATTGTGCCCACCTAGCGCTTAAATCAAGTAATAACTCTATCAAACTTCGATCAAGCATATCTCATTCATCCGGAATCGGAATTGAGCGATTTTTATTCTAAATTGAAGAGCTCGACGAGACGAACACAATGGTGTGTGTAAATCTTGAGTTTGACTGTTAGAACCGATACTAAATCGGCTCCGATTCCAACAGTATTTGATAACGGTTGTTGATTAGACTTAAAAAAAAAGAAGTTTTAAAACAAAAGCAAAGACTTGAGTTATTCATACAAACCTCCACTCGCTTGGTTCTAGACCGTTGTATGAAATATTCTAGTCTTCAGTGACTCCATCGGATTTGCTTAAATATACCTTAATTTCACGACACATTGGACCAATATCTCACATGGCGTGCCACGTAGGATTTAGGACGGGTGTATATCTCAAGTTTGGACAGTTGTATCACTATCGTTCTCGAAATAGTTGCTCTTAAAGACTCCAACCACCTACACATTACTTACGATAAGATAATTATTTAGCGGAAAATACTACTTAGCCCAATAAAAGATGATTCACGGTGGCCTGACCAAGCAAACATAAAAGTTAAGTGTTGACGTCATGTTCTACATGCTCGGTCGGGCCTTTTAGCACTCTTGTTTTTCACCGAATACACGAACTGATGGTTCCTTACGAACGGAAAGGGCATGTTTTGGAACTTTGATCAAAGACACTCAAGGTAAAGTTAGAGGTGCAATTGCAGGGGTGCTAATTCCGACGACGATCACGCTGCAAGGCATTGAAACAGGGTTGGGACTAGCATGCTCCATGTTCGATAATGAACGACGAATTCAAGTGAGATTGGACTTAAAGACCGATATTCAACTCTACTAATGTGCAACCGCTCCATGATACTATTGGTGACGGAGACCATCAAGATGGGCCTCACGGCCGAACTAGTTAGAGGGCCTCATGGCCGAGCCCATTAGGGTTAGAGTTTAGGAGTTTCCATGTTTTAGTATTTCCTACTAAGTCTAGGTTTAGAAGTTTCTATGTTTGAGTATCTTTGATATTTAGGAATCCTAATTTGAATCTATCTAGAAGTTTCTAAGTTCCTATAAAAGGAAGTCAGGTCTGTCCTTGTTATTCAGATCAGAGAATATTATCAACCAAGTTTATTATTATTCAAGTTATTAACAAAGTTTATTGTTTATCGTTATTTTATCAGTTTTATTTCGTTAGTTTAGTTTATTAACAATGGTGGATTCCATTACTTTTACGCTTCCGCAACAATCTACATCAGCTGGTATTCAGAGCTTGAAGAATCTGGGAATGAAAGATGAATTTTTTTTCATGGATACATCTCTCCTTGAATGCTGGAATTTTTTTCTAGGTTTAGGTTGGGATCCCTTTCGAGATTCAAAACAGTTTTATGTTGATCGAAAATATGAAGAAAAAATTAATACCATTTCTAAAATTCCTCTATTTGACGGTCAATATCATATAAATTTTTGGATTCAACATATGGAAGATTGGTTCATAAACCAAGATATCCATGATGAAGATAAGGTTTTTCTCATTGAACAACATATGTCCGAAAGAATCTATGAACAATTCAATGCAATGCAATGGAGACTCATTAATCAAGGGAAAAAATTCGTCGACGATTGGACTACATTGAAAAACATCTTTAGGTATGTTTTTCTTCCTTTAGATGAATATTTTTCGTATGTGGAGACAAAGATTGAATCCAGTAGACAGTTCTCGAATGTTATTTCGGTCACCGTGTTCGATGGTATTGAAGAAGAAGTTCTTGACAAAAAGAATAAAATTTTCTCAAAGACGGAGGAAAAAGAAAAACAAAGTGAATTATCCTCTTTTAGCTTGGAAAGGTCAGTTCATTCTAGTTTAGATTTGATTAAGCCATATTCGAGTTTGGTTTATAAGCAACACGAAGATGAACGTGGGAAGATCGTTCAAGTGAAGAAATTCAAGGTTGATTTTTCCATAAAGTATTATGTGGTGTTTGTGGTCTTATTCATCAAATTAAAAGATGACGGGAGATGTTGCAATTTGTTGGAAGTTTCTTTCCAACATTTATTTTTGCAAGATTCTTTGCACTATGAGATTGAAGCTAGTGATTTCGTCCACGTGGGTGTCCTTCAACCCCAATGCACCGTTCGCTCGAAGTGGGAATTAAGGATTGCATTGTTGAGTCTCACTTGAGGGCAAGTTCGTTCTCGGTCGGGGAGTATGATGGAGACTATCAAGATGGACCTCACGGCCGAACTAGTTAGAGGGCCTCATGGCCGAGCCCATTAGGGTTAGAGTTTAGGAGTTTCCATGTTTTAGTATTTCCTACTAAGTCTAGGTTTAGAAGTTTCTATGTTTGAGTATCTTTGATATTTAGGAATCCTAATTTGAGTCTATCTAGAAGTTTCTAAGTTCCTATAAAAGGAAGTCAGGTCTATCGATATCCTTGTTATTCAGATCAGAGAATATTATCAACCAAGTTTATTATTATTCAAGTTATTAATTAAGTTTATTGTTTATCGTTATTTTATCAGTTTTATTTCGTTAGTTTAGTTTATTAACAATGGTGGATTCCATTACTTTTACGCTTCCGCAACAATCTACATCAATTGGAGAATATGGAGAAGCATTCCACAACTGATTATCTAGCTAGTTGGCAGACAGATCTCTTTATCGGAATTTCCATCAGAGCAAATGAACATCATTGAAGATTATAGATCAGGTAGATCATACTTAAGAAAGTTAATTTTTGCTTGTCTATTTTTTTTTTAGAGAAAAAAAAAATAAACGAAATCCATGGGATGTGATCCATAACCCAACTTGGGCGTTTAACAAAGTTGACAAAGCTTAAACAACTACCCAACTTGGGCGTTTAACAAAGTGAAAAGATGTCAAAGCCAATGATTCAACATTACACCATAGTTAAACAATTAATACAAAACAAATACATTACATTGCCACAAAGTTAAACAACTACCCAACACTTCAAATTAAACCATAGAGTTACAACACAAAACACTTCCAAATTAAACCCTAATCTACCCTCTCCCCATTAAACATTCAGAAGAACCACATTAAAAAAAACCCACCATTTCTTCTTCTTATGTTCTTTAGAGAGGCTTGTAGTCTTACATATTTACATACTAATTAAACCCTAGAACCAACTCCAACACCGCCACCACCAACACCTTTATGTGCCGGATCAACCCCCGCTCCGGCACCGTAATCCGAATCACGATACCCAGGTCCATATTTGCTACTATAAACACCAGCATGAATTAGCAACACATAGAGAAGCTGAGTGAACATCAAAACTATGATTAACCCTTCTAGAACTCTCAGTCTAAACCCTCTCCGACCGCCGATTCCGATTTCTTTACATGCTAAACCAAAAGCTAAGGCTGTTATCGCCCAAGCTACTATTGATGATGATCCAGCTGCAGCTAAACTGTCATTTCTCCATGCCCTAATATGACTTCCTCCTGCTAGTTTTGATGCCACTCCTACTACTCCAGCTAGTATTGAGAATATTAGGAAGAACATTGTTGCCCCATTCCCTCCAAACCCTAATTTCAATTAACAAAAAAAAAAAAAAAACTTAATTAGCACATTAACAACATATTAATGAAAACATAAAACTATCCCATTATTGAAATAATTACCTACCAGGGTAATGAGTTTGACCATTGATGAACTTGTTAAGACTCCAACTAGCAAAACCCAAAACAAAGATATACAATATCAAGTTAAGAAACAACAAAGGAGCTGCTATATTCCTTCCCACTGTCTGTGCCATATCTATCTATCTATATGATCAACTAATAAACCCTAACTTTTTCTTTCTTTCTCTCTAAGCTAGAAGATTAAACCCACTTGTAACTTCCTATTCAGATACCCAAACTGTACTTTGTGATTATTG
Source organism: Eschscholzia californica subsp. californica (assembly GCA_002897215.1). NCBI lineage: Eukaryota > Viridiplantae > Streptophyta > Magnoliopsida > Ranunculales > Papaveraceae > Eschscholzia > Eschscholzia californica. The sequence continues at coordinate 1,176,028 of BEHA01000852.1, forward strand.
ATATAAAATGTTTGAAAGATGATTTTGTATTTGGTAGTAGAGTGTAAGAAGATGAAGATTAGGGTTTTATATAAAGGATGAGAAATATTTGAGGAGAGACAAGTAGATGAGACGTGGCTGTCTAGTGATAGTTTGGAACTGATTGAGTGACATGTGGTGAAGTGAATTGATCACGTGTCAAGTTTGAGCTGCTCTTCTTTAAACATCTCTCTCCTTATTAATTACTTACGTGTGAACCTCTTTCCACCCCACGCTCCAACGGCCATATCCAATTGTGACTAAATTTTACTCCCTAAATTTGAGAGTTTTTCGTATGGAAATGATGGACAATTAAAAATCTGGAAATAATGTCAATTTAGGGGTGTACATCCAGTATCCGACCCAAGCTGATTTGGGGTGTTTAGACACCGATTTAATAGTTATCTGGATTGATTTGGATATTAAAATATAAAAACCGAGTGGTTTGATTCGGTCTATAGATTTGTTTGACGGATGTACCGAAAAACAAATCAAACCACTTATTATTACATTCTATATATTATGTATGTGAGAAGATATGTTTCAACTGTTTATCATTTTTTTTATCTTCCTCTAATGTTGATAAACTATGTCGAATTAATCACTTATATGTAGACTTAAGGGTTTGTCAGATAATACTACTTTTTAACACGGTTTAATTTAAGTATAATTTAAACAAGTTTTAAAGTTAAAAATTTATTCTTGGCAATTTTTTTACATTTGATTCAGTTAAATAACCGAACCAAACCATCCATTCATAGTTTGGTTTGGTTAAATGACAATTCTGAAGAAGACACTTGAGATTGGAGTGTTTATTGCTGGTCCATATTTTCAAGATTGTCACATAAGATCGGGATATTATTTCGAGACTTTTAATTGTACATATTGCATCTTTCTTTTCAGATGCCCTAGCAATTACGAATGTGAAAGGACATAATCAAAATAAAAAACGTCTTACTCTCTAAATTCTACATGTTCATATACTAGCTAGAATTTGGGTTATTTGGAGTAGGACAGAGGATGGACTTCTTATTAAAAGTATATATATTTGGAACATTCAATTATATAATTTGAAATTTAAAAAATATGAGTTATTTAAGAATAACTAGGTATAACAACAGGGATAAATCAATGTCACACATGAGCTAAAATGTATTGAGTCGATTTCATCACCTAGATGTATCCAAATATTAGGTATGTAAGGTATTTCTATATACTTGGACAAGGACGGCTCCAGGATTTTCACTTAGGGAGTGCGGATTTATATACTTAAATAATTTTGTTTTTATTTGCAAACACAGTAATTAACAAATTATCTAAAAAACCTACTTTCTTACGATTACGAGGTTCATTCGAATATGAAATCCAATCCCGGAAATACAACATCCCACCTTTTTTTACTACTCAAGGCTTCGATACATTTCGAAATCGAGAAATCTCGACTGGTGCAAGTGCTATGAGAGAACAATTAGTTGATCCAGATTTGCGACTATTAATTATATTAATACATCAACCATTACAAACGTAATTGACCTCTACGAGAGTTCATATTTTGAAATTTTCGCATAATCGACTCATCGTCAATTTCACCAAAAACTTCTTTTCAATAAAGCCTAATAAACTATCATTCGACTACGGATCACCCATCTTGTTTCTTAAACGTGTTTTAACTAGCTTCATAGCTAAAAAAAAGCTCTTTGAATGGAGGCAGTTGCAACCGACAAAGTTAGTGATAAGCAAATAAACTAAATGATACATTTTATCTCTCCAAGTTTCTATCAATGTTCTACCAAGAGCTACAATCCCATCTAAATTTGAGAAATCATTATTCTGCCTCATATCGGATTCTTAACTTGAAAATGGTAGTCGTAGTCTCGGATCAATTAGCAAAGATGATAAATTAAATCCGAGAGAACTTGCCAATGTCGGAGTCACTTCCGGTGTTTGAGTCGGTCCCGGTATTGGAATGGAAGACAACGTTCGAGTCGAGTCTTTCTTCTGGTGTTTAACTCGATGAACACGAAAAAAAAATCTTTTAAAATATATTTTTAGGTGGGTGGGAGTGTAGTTTGAGATGAAGAAGAATTAGAGGAAGAGAATTAAGTTAAGTTATAGTAGATTAATTGAATTTTATAGGATGTACAGTAGATGAATTGAAGTTTATGGTAAATGATGAATTGAATTTTATAGGAATTCAAGATAGTTGAAATATTAAAAGTAATAAATTATTCAAATTGCTCATAGTGGGACTCAAACCCACTCCCACCCACCTAAAAATCAACACCTTAACCCATGAGCCAAGTTCAGTATAATATCATCTATACGCACGATTCGGTATATATAAGTTTAGACACATATATGTCAAAAACAATGAATATGCTTGTAGTGGGACTCAAACCCGCTACCTAACGCTCCCACTCACGTGAAAATGAACGCCTTAACCACTGAGTCAAGTTCAAATTGGTTTCATTTATACACCTGAATCGGTATATATAGGTTTAGGTACATAAATTTTAAAAAAACATTGAAAATACTCTTAGACAGACTCGACCTCATGTCCCCAAGACCCTTCCAACACTCCAACCACCAATCTAACCACTCAGCTGAAGGCTTCTTTGTGATAATTTCTTATATCCGAGAATACATATTTAAAAATACCTATGTTTACCTTAAAATGAAAAATTACTACTACTATATAATTTTTTTGGGTGGATTCAGGGGGTGCGCCCGCACCCCCTCGCACCCCATGGATCCGCCCCTGTACTTACCTAATCATTTTCTAAAAGTACTTTTAATTATATATTTGGCTATACAACATAAACTCCCTAACTTTTTTTTTTAAGCTAGTTGATCTTATCAAAAAAATCCTTTAATTTTAGAATTTTTGGGTTTATAGCCCAAAAAACGGCTCCTAATAAGACATTTAGTCCTCTCTAATCGTATAAAGGGTTTCAAAACCAAAAAAATAATATAAATGGATATCTAGTCCATTTGGTGTCATCTAGAGAAAAAACACAAATCCCTATAATACCAAATAAATCATAATTCCTAATCTAACCTTCCTCATATATTATACCTGATTTATCTTCAAAATCCATAAAGATCTTCTTCCATTTTTATCTCCCACATTCTCTCTCCAATCACGTTTTTAAACAAAGAAATATATATTATAACTGATTTATCTTCAAAATTCATAAAGATCTTCTTCCATTTTTATCTCCCACATTCCCTTTCCAATCACGTTTCTAAATAAAGAAACGTGATTCATTATTTTCAGTAACCGAAACCTCTTTATTCTCTCTCTCTAAATCCGATTCACATAACAAAACCTCCATTAAACTCAGAAATCTTGTTTCATCTTCATTAGATTGCTTTTCAAACATTCGTCTTCTAATCCAATACACAAGCTCAGAACTCCATTTTCATTTATGTCACTTCATATCAAGTTAAACAGGTAAAACATAAATCAATTTATAAGTTTTTGTGATTTTATTTCAGTTTATAGTAGTTGATTCTCCCCCTCTCTCTCTACATCTTAATCTACTGAAAATCTTCCATTAAAACAAAGAAATTGTTTCATATTCATTAGAGTTTTTCAAAATCAGTTTCTTAATTGTTAATCAGGTAAACAAAATTCTTCTTTAATGATTCTGTTTCAAATCGAGTATGTTATTATTGTATTTCTCTCTCTAAAAGTTTCTTTAATGATTTCGATATTGATGAGATAATCCTTCATTACTAATTTCTATAAATCGAGTATACTTATTGTTGCAATCAATCATCATATCAGATATCTTTAGATATGTAGTTTAAACCTAATGATATTCGTACTTTTTCTTCTGATCTGGTTTTCAATCCGTACGGATGTATGAAACGTGGTTTTTTCGTACGGTTCCTCATAACAGAATTAACAGTACATGTACTTTATCATAAATTACCATAATTTATAGTAAATTATGCAAACATCTTCCGTACGATGTTTTTCAAAATGAGAACATGATATATGTATTTTCTGACAAATTATATATACTTTATCACGAATATCATGAATATTATATGGAACATTAATTATGCTTTAATCTCAAAAACAGTACTCGTTTCATTATTAGAACAACTTCGCTTATATATGTAAATCCCGTGTACTTTGAAATAAATTACATATAATTTACGTAAATGTTCATGTAATTTATTGTAAATAATATACTTTTTTATATAATTTATATGTATTAATCTCTCTCCATTTGTTATCACAGATGGAGTTCCAGGCAGAATCATCAAATCAAAATAAGCAAATCAAACTTGAAATACCCTTGTTCTTGTTACTTGACTTTTTGATTGGCTCCTCGAAATATTTCATAAGAAATGCACACTTGAATGGATCTTGATCATGATTCCTTGGAAAAGCCTCATATTCGGCCCCCTCCAGTAGCATTCCAAGCAATAGGGCAACATGGATGGGCACCATTATTGAACCAGAGAAGATTTTGTACATTTTTTTTGTAACAGAATGTAAACGATGTGTTATGTAAAAGAAATTATGTGTTATGTAAAAGAAATTATGTGTAATGTAAAGAAATTATGTGTAATTTACTGAACAAGACCCAAATACATTTGATAAATTACGTTGTATACTTGACAAATGATGGTTTATTCGTCATAAATAATACATAATTTACGTATTTATTTCATAATTTGTATTCGATGAGTATTTATGTATGAGTAAAAACGAAAACAAATGCTGCTTTAATGTTCCCAGAAAAATATACTATTTCCAAAACTAAAAGTTAAGTGAGAGAAAGTGACATATATGTTTTGTATATTAACCCCCAAATCACGCTAAATTGATCCTAGATTATATACTATTTCCAAATCTGAAAGTTAAGTGAGAGAAAATTGTTTTGAATCGAAAAAAAATTTACATAGTAAGATAGAGAAAATTGATTTGGTTTCCAAATCTGTAAAGAAGAGAGAGAAAATTGATTTGGAAATATCCGTGGTGATGACGTTTTGGTTTTGGTTAGGATTTTGATTTCTGATTTATTCGGATAATAGGAAAGAGAAAATTTGATTTCCAAATCTGTTTAGAGGAGAGAGAAATTATGATTTGTTTCTAATAAATCTCCATATTTTTGGCTAATAAATCTCCATATTAAATCTGTAAAGAAGAGAGAGAAAATTGATTTTCAAAAGTTTGGATTTTGTTTCTAAACAGATTATAGAAGAGAGAGAAAATTTCGTGAGAATCTATCCGTTTTTTCCTAAATTTATCCTAAAATCAAGGTACATTAAACCGTTTGAAATTTTTTCCAGCCTCACATATTAAAATCTCGCGAAAAATGACTTGGACATGGAAGGAATTATGTAATATATATTAAGGGTTTTTAGTCCCAAGAGCAAAAGGACTAAAAATCCATTTTTTGGGAAGATTGGACCCTAAATCCTTTTTTAACATTATTTTGGGCTATATACCTACGGACCCTTAATTTTATTAGGAGTTTCTCTATTAGTATTATCTTCATGGGTGATATTAGAATATGTAAAATACATAAATTTTAGGAATTCTTTTACTTATTAAGATGTTTTCAAATAAAGTTAGGTGCAATAGACTTTAACATAGTATCAAAACTAGTGTGTCAGAGATGGGAGGAGACTTGGTAACTGTGGCCTGTGGGAACAGTCCCACATGAAAGAATAAATATCTAGAAATCAAGAATATAATGTTGAGGTCCTCTCCACTCATTGCTAATTGGTTTTGAGTTAGATGACCACAAACTTAACATAGTCATAGTATCAGAGCTAAGGGCACACATGATAGATTTAAAAGTCACAAGTGCTCCACATCAGTCCAAAAAAAGAAAACACGTGTTAGGTTAACCATGATACACGTGTTAGACTAACCACGACACACGTGAGGGACGTGTGAGAATAGTGGATGAGGGGGAGTGTCATACTGAGCATTATCTATTTATCTCAAGTCGCCAGACACTAAAATTTGAAAAGTAGTTAACCCATGGGCCTTGGAAGTGATGTAATTGAAGATTCCATAATATGTGGACTTCCCATAAAAGAGATCCAATCACTTATACTAATTCATGCCACACAAAACGCTTCACTTATTAGATCCAATTCTTCATTTTCTTCATTCTAATGAAGAATTCATCATCATCATAAAATGGGTATTCTCTATAATCCTCCTCCTCCTCCTCCAATTCTTCAATTGTTCTTCATTCTAATCATCATCTCAAGCGTTCCAAAATCAGTTTCAGAGATCAAAGATACACGAATAATCGAAGATTCAAGACCTATGATCCTTTTCGAACAATTCGGGTTTGCTCAAGATGGTCATATTTCAATAACAATCAATAATCTTTCATGGAAATCAAAACATTCTCATGAAATTCAACTTGAATTAGACCCATCTTCAATGGGTTTTTTCTTAGTTAAAGAATCATCATATTCATTAATCTTAAATGAATCGGAATATACGGATCGTTTTTGTGTCGTTTATAGTCGTTTCGTTAAACTAATCTACAAATTCGAAAAATTCGGTTTAGTATCATATAATGGTTCAACTATAGTTAATGATCCTGGTGAATATAATTTTGTTTTCGGTAATTGTCAACCCGAATTCGAAATCTCCATGAATGTACATTATGAAATCTACAATTTAGTTGATGGTACTACTAGAGATTATCTTCCTGCAGGTCAAACTCCATTACCAAACTTATATTTCATGTTCTTTATAGTATATGCAGGATTTTTCGGAATATGGGTATTTGTTTGTATCAAACAACGATTAAATGTCGATAAAATTCATATAATAATGGCAGCATTGCTTGTTTTTAAAGCACTTAAGATGATTTGTGCAGCAGAAGAGAAAGTTTATGTGAGAAGAACAGGAACTAGTCATGGTTGGGATATAGCTTTCTATATTTTCGGGTTTTTTAAAGGTATAATGTTGTTTACTGTGATTGTTCTTATTGGAACTGGTTGGTCATTTTTGAAACCCTATTTACAAGATAGAGAGAAGAAGGTTTTAATGGTGGTAATTCCTTTACAAGTTTTAGAAAATATAGCTTCGACTATAATCGGTGAAACAGAACCCTCAACTAATAAGGATTGGTTAAAATGGAATGAGGTATTTTTGTTGATCGATATCGTTTGCTGTTGTGCTGTTTTTCTTCCTATAATTTGGTCTATAAGAAGTTTGCAAGAAGCGTCGAAAACCGATGGAAAAGTAGCGAAAAATCTAGAGAAGTTAACACTTTTTAAGAGATTTTACGTCGTTGTTATTGGGTATCTTTATTTTACTAGAGTTGTGGTTATTGTTTTTAGTAGAATTGTTGTTTATCGATTCCAATGGCTTATTATAGCAGCGGTTGAAGGTGCTAGTCTAGCATTTTATACATTTACATTCTATAATTTTCAGCCGATTCAGAAGAACCCGTATCTTGAAATCAACGACAAAGAAGAAGAAGAAGAAAAAGAAGAAGACCAAGACGGTTTCGAAGAAGATGATGATCCTTTTCAACTCTAGTTTCATAGTTTTATGTTGGTTCCTGTTAGAGAGTCTACTCCACTCGGCTAAACCGAGTGGATTAGTCCATTGATTAGGAAAAGGTTTCCTACTATAATTAGGAATCCTAGTCCTAGTTTAATTAGGAATGTTGTAGTAATTAGTTTTTCTATTTCTATTTTCTATTTCTAAAACTTCTTCAATGTAAACCTATATAAAGAGATCAAACCATAATGTAATAATCATGTTATTGTGAATAAACAAAGGTTTTACCTAATCTCTCTCACGATCAACATCTTCTTCTTCTCGACTTCATCGAAGCTCTCTCACTCCATCTCTCGGTCTCACCCGAAGCTGCTACACAGTCCTCTCGGATTCAACCGAGTTTACTCTTTCTCTCGCTCTCGGTTTCACCCGAGAGCCATTATCATAGCTCTCGGGTTCAGCCGAGAGTTACTTCTCCTCCTCTCGGTTCACACCGAGAGCATCTCCTTCCCACTTCTCGGCTTCAACCGAGATATTGCTACATCACCCTCGGCTTCATCCGAGTCGATCATCAAGAGGTTAGTACCTCTTCACAGTTCCTCAAAAGAAGAAGACCAAGACGGTTTCGAAGAAGATGATGAACCTTGTTAATGGATATTTGAGTTGGAAATCTTTCTCTGCTTTTTCAATTCAAGTTATTAGAACAGAGTAGTTTAGGCATACTTGTCTTATATATGGAAAATGGGAATGGGTTTGAATTTGTTGGCATTGGCTCATTTTGATTCAAAGGCAAATTATGATAGTATATATTCTTGTTTGTGATGTTCTGTTAAATTTATTTTTAGGTACTAGTAATTATAGTCTGTGGTAAGGAGCATTGCACGAGTTTTTATGTACCCTTTGGAGGTAAGAGACGAAAACGATCTAAGATATTCAGTATTAGGGTGATATTGTGCGAAAGAAAATAAGAAACTGTAAAGCGATGAATCAAATCGGTGTCTTATAAATGCTTTAGGAGGTAAATATCACATTGCCTTACCGAGGACTTGTTTAAACTATGATGAAGTTGGTGTAAGTGCATTAAATTGTGTTACCATATCGCCCAGATATAACTTAATGGGCCTAAGTGAACCCATACAAGGGCCCATATAAATGAACAAGATGATAAGCCCATACAAGGGCCCATATAAAGTGTGTGCGACTGTACTTTTTTAGGAGTGTTACAAACGCCCCTCATTTTTGTTGAGGGGACCGTTTCCCTCCTGCTCCCCTTAAAGATTTATGCCAAAGATGCTTTAAACACTTAACTTCATGGGTGGGTGGGTGGGTGAGTGAGTGGGGAAGAGAGTGGAAATAGATGAAGTGAGGTGACAAGTGAGATAAAGGCGAGAAGAAGAGAGATGAAGTGGAGGTGAGAAGTTCACTTTCTCTCTCTAAATCCGGTCCGGCCACCTCACCCGGTCGGGATTCACTCGGGAGAGTGTCAGGGCATAACAACATTTTCCTTTTTCCAAACCTAAACTCTTTTTCGTTTAGGTTGCCCTGTTATTGCTAAAGTCTCTCATTTCACATTAACCACCTACCCTTTGATAGCCGGGGAGGGTCTTTCACAATAATACGGGGGTCTACATATGGGTAGCCTTGCAACAAAAAAAAAACTTTTGGGTAGCAATGGAGTTTTGCTCCATTAGTAGTACATTCACTGTGAAATTTAGAGGTCATAGAAATTGAAGCAAGATAGACTAGTCGAGCATGACTTTTGTTTATGAGTGTCTACGAGTTTTTTTTTTTTGGAAAGATGAACATATTTCATACTTCATGATGTATCCATGTCAAATGAACCATGTATTATATGCAATTGTAATTCCGTATTTAAAAGAAATAGTCAAAAATAAGTAAAAAGATGCCTACTCCTTAAGTCTGCAACCATCACGTCAAATTATCTCTTTCAGTCTTTTCATTCATAGAGTTGTTGTATGTACAGACGGACCTACATCCCCTTTTCTTTAAGCCATTTTTACTATCTTTAGCAATACTCTTGTTTGGCCCGACAACACATGGTTCAAAATAGTTCGAGAAGGCAAAATTTTCAGATGATGTCATCATGACGTCAGGTATCTGTGTTCTCGTGTTATTCAGATCATTTATCGGTCGGGTCAAATAACATGACTACATGACTGCAACCTAGACATGTTAGGTTACACATGTTAGCTTTATTGCGACCTAGAATAGCATTATTGCAACGTAGACATGTTAGGTTACACATGTTACTTTTATTGGACCTACAATAGTATTATAGCAACTTATAATGCAACACTTGGCCCGAAATAGTTCGAGAAGATAAAATTTTCACACGACGTCAGGTGTTTTGCGTTCTCGTGCTATTCAGGCCACTTATTGTTGGGCGAAATAACATTATCGCGACCTAGAATGCAAGCACTTTATTTTTAAACAGTACACCAGGAATGGTACCAAACCTTAAATACAATGCAACCGCTTCTTCTTTTCTTGCACATGTTATTTACCACCGTCATATGAATTCTTCAAAACTTTATTTGCTTATTACATCACTGTGATATTCTTATGGTTATGGAGACGATTAAAACATTTATGAGTACGAAACATGATCTTCCATCTTCATAAACGATCATATCATCCGTCAGAGAAAAATAAGAATTGTATTAATTACAAAACATTCTCATATCTCCAATAAGAAATTCAGTACTTAATCTGTTCAACTTCCATGTTAGTCTTACTTCTTAATTAATGAGAGATTCTCTGTACACAAATTTATTGATTGCACTGGCTCATTAGGAGAATGTTATAATATACCTTAAATGTCATTATTTATAAAGATAATCTTCATAAGACTTCATTTTTAATGTTTGAATTGTAGTTTGTTATCATATGTAAAATGTTAATCAGATTAAATTTCTACATGATTAGTTTGAGCGAAACAAAGAAATTCATATATAGATTGTTTTTTTTTCTCTTGTTAATTATCTGAAAATTATCCGTTTGAAACAGTTTTAATCGATCATCTAGAGAAATCCAACTCACGAGCCAGAATAAAAAGATGAAAAGCAAAAACACCAAAAATAACAACAAGGAATAATCAACCAAAATAGAAATATAACATAAGATTTGAGTTTTCAATGAGATTACCCTATTTTCTAAGCACTTCTGTGTTAGAATTGTACTCAAAATGTGTCAATTTGACCGACCAAATAATATATTTGCACATGTATATTAGTTATATAATTACTTTATTTGAACAAAATTTACTTTATAAATTAACATTTACATTGATGATTTGATGATGATAAGAAAACCTTAGGACCTTCGTAATTGCATAATCTACTAGTCATCTCTTATCCGATTAGATATAAGAAAGAAAATAGTAGTTTGTAGTGATTTTGGGATAGTTTTTCCTACAATTTTATTCGTTTCTCTAGTTTTTTTTTTGAGAACCGATTACATTGTCGTTACAATTGGCATTGAATACATCAAAAATGTGATAAGCTTGCTATCCGTCCACCTTGTAATCACTTGGGCTACCAACTGTTGACATGTGTTGACGTGTATATTAGTTATATAATTACTTTATTTGAACAAAATTTACTTTATAAATAAACATTTATATTGATGATTTGATGACGATAAGAAAACCTTAGGACCTTCGTAATTGCATAATCTACTATCATCTCTTATCCGGTTAGATATAAGAAAGAAAATAGTAGTTTGTAGTGATTTTGGGATAGTTTTTCCTACAATTTTATTCGTTTCTCTAGCTCTATTTACAGATATTGACGTTTATAAAATATAAATAAGTATTAGAAAATAATATCTGAGGAGGTTAAGTCTCACCTTACAATCAAAATCTTCTACGTCATCTTATAAAACGTCAGAAGATGCCATTGTGGAATAAATAACAAATTGTTCACTGTGTAATGCTAGTAAGGTGTTTAGCAATACACTTATACACCCCATTTTTTAACAATTTCTTACAACTTTAGAACTATTATTAACAATATTTTTCATATATAATTGATAAATTATATGAAGACTCGACAAATTAAAATCTACCCACTAATTGAAAAACAGGTAGTTTTCTTTCTTTTTTTTTCCGTTGAAATGAGGTTATTTTCTTCTTAGCCCTTAATTTGTGACTAGTTGTTTTTTTGGCCTTATATTTTTCGTAAATTTAAAATTGACCTTTTTCTCAAATCAGCAGTTAACTTCAACTGTTAACTTTTTTGTTTCAATAATAACCCTTATTCTTAAAAGAGGTTTTTTGCAAAAGGGGCAGACATAAGTACTGAGTTTGAGGCATGCAAATGTTCTTTCTTTGAGTTTGGGGCGTGGACCAATTTTGACTAACTTTAACATCCAAAAAATAATTAAGTCAAACAACAGTTAACTTTAATGTGTCGTTTGGCAACACACAAACAAGTAACTTTTTATTTGTTAAAGTAAAACATTTAGATTGTTAATGCAATTTTTTTTTACTTTACTTTTAAAATAGATTTATATAAACCTGCATACTCAGCAAATCTCTCTGCTGATGTAACGCCCCAAATCTAGATTTCCACGTCGGCCGTCATGAAAACCTAAACTCAAAACATTTCTCCGCAGAACAGTAAACATGATCGATATATCCATCAAAAGAGACAAATAATATCAAATGTGAAGCTCATAAGAATCAATAAATCATCTAAAAGAAATCCATTAAACTTTCTTAACTCAAACAATGTTTCTAAACTATCGACACGTAGGTCGGATAATAACGAATGAAAGAAATAACTGTCTAGGAGGCAAAACTCCAAATAACTACCTAATCTCGAAAGCGAAAACTAAGAAAGAAACTCCGAGCTGACGAACTGAGATCAGACTGGTGGCGCTCCTCGATCTCTATCACCTGAAAAATAGTAGGCTCGGTTAGAACCCAACTAGTGGATTTCTAATTACCTAAGGTTTAAATATACCAATTCAACAACAAAACCAAGTATCAAACAGAAGAAAAACAATACGATAGTCCATTGAGTTACACCTTCGTGCCAACTCAACTGAGGTCAACCTGTTACACAGTTGAAAAGATTCATACAATACAACTTCCCTTTTGAAGGGGCATAACCAATTTTGAGATCCACGAGATAGCTTCACTTAGCATCTGTGTTTGCATCGACTTAAACCTCTCAATAATCCATAGATACCTCCCAAAAAGGGGATCCGTGCAACACGAGCACAGTGCAACACAAACACTTTACATATGAACAGGAGGCGAGCCAACCTCTAGTTGGTAAATTACTTCTCAAACTAGAAGTATGTGGTCCACAAGAATGCATCGATCATCATGTCGAACCAACCACCGATTACTTATGGATTACAACCGTCAATCCATATTAGAACTCAAGCCCCTGGTCCACTGGGTTGTCCAATATCACATTGACAAACCCGTGTTTGCATCGACCCACATGTCGAGCCAACCAGTCTTAGTTCAATCTATTAACGAAACTCAAGATCATGGTTCACCAAGTTATCCAATATCACATCAGTAACTAGTGTTTGCAATCGACCCACATGTCGAGCCAACCATTCTTGGTTCCGACTAGCCTATGCTTCCTAGGTTAACAACCTAAAGCAATATATCACACACAACTATTGATAGCACTTATGCTCCAATGTCATACATATAATCTCATACAATCAAACGAGTCAAACATGATAAGTGTTGATTATAATATCACTATAACCTATTACGACGAGTTCACTTTCATAAGTATGTTTAGAGATGCAAAGTACTACATCTAATTTATCTCAAACATCAATTATCAACATCAATCACATAAACACAAATAATCTTTAACGTCTAGGCTGCTGTCCGGGTGTATTTATACTATATTTATGTAACCCTAATAGTCTAGGTTGCCGTCTGGATATGTAAATACTCCATTAATATAACTATAATGGTTTAGGCTGTTGTTGGAACTAGTTTAGAAGCATAGTATATGTCTATTGTATCAATAGTTAGTTCTAAGTTGATGATAACCTAGCAACAATTGATAGTTTCAAGCTATTATAGTTCTAACTATTCAAAACTAGGTTTAAAATTGAAGATGGCTATGTAAACTCTAGGGAAGAAGAACCCTACCTGATTTGTAGCACCAAGAAGAAGAAACCGAACCCCTTTAGTAAAGCTCTTTGATCTTCCTTCTCCTTCCTCCACACTTTTCTCTCTAAGCCACACTTTCTCTCTCTAGATTCCTGCCACTCTAATTAACGTGTTGCTGCTCTATTTCTCACGGCTGGAAAAAGAGAAGAAAAGATGAGGGGCAATAGGTTTTTAAAGGGGTGATATGGTGGTCCTTCTATAGGCCCCCAAATAAATACTTGTTGGGGCACTACAGCTGACCACCCCTCTCTCTCTTTCTCTCCTTCTCTTTCTCTCTTTCTCTTTCTTTCTCTTTCTTTTTCTCTCTTTCTCTCCCTCTCTCTTGCTCTCTTTCTTCATGTCCCCCATCTCTATCTCTATTTCTCTCCCCCTCTGTCACTCACAGTTTCAGCAAAGAAAGAATTTTCTTTGTCGGAAGCCTCCTTCGTTTCATACGAAAGAAAAATGTCTCATGTGAAACCCTAAAAATCTTGAGGTTACTCGATAGCTCTCTCACTTTTTCTCTTCTAATTGTTGCGGTAGAGGAGAAGGGTTTTACTTGAAAAGTTGAAATCTTAAAACTCTTCATGCAGATTACCAAGAAGAAACCGTTTCTTATTTTGTCAGGACAATGGGAAGATAAAGAGAGACATTGGTAGGGCTCATCTAAAATTTTCGACTCAACACTTGGATTATCCTGATACAAAATGCATTTTTCAATTCATCGTCGTAAATTTAAAATCTTTTAATCTTTTTGAACAACACTAGGCTACTTATATCTTGACATAGATTATTTTTTAACATTAAGATACTTTAATATTTACGAATAAATGAATATCTACACATGTGTATTAATTTTTAGACCAATTTTTGTGTGAACGCATGGATGGATGCATGCATGCAATCAAATTTGTGGTCATACTTTTTGTGATAGGTAGATTCGTTTATGAGGTTTATGAATTTATGTGAATGTAGAGGTTTATGTGAATATGATTAGTGGATGTAAATAGGTTTTTTTTTCTTTATTTTTATTTTGAATATTTCTCGAAAAATTGCAAAACTTGTGTTAGGAGTATTTGAATTTAAAAACTAGTGTTTGGGGACATCTCACGTTTTAAACTAACTCAAGAGTCAACTAACGTTAAGGGTTATTAGATGTCGTTACTTTTTGGATGATAAAGTTATTCAAAGTTAGTTTTTGTCCTAAACTCTAAAAAAACATCTTCATGCCCCAAATTCATCATGCGGTATATTTTTCCCTTACTCAAAATAACTTTTCTTAAAATGAATTCTCATTTAAGGCCACGGGTTTGGGGAATAACAAAAAATCTCTGGGGAATAAAGTTTTATGGATATATTTCTCTTTTGGCCCTAAAATTTACTAAATTGTGTATTGGCCCTTCATCTTCACCTCCCTTCACCTCAACTCAATCCCAACTTTCTGCAACAAAAAATTTCGGCCACTGTGACCACCGCCACCACCACCACCTTCTTTATCCAGATTTCAATTATTGTCTCTTACCCCTTAACTTTCACGAAACCTCAACCCCACAACTCTAGGCAACTAAAAATTCCAGCCATTTTCATCTTCTCCCTCTCTTTCTCTCTCTAAAACTATCTTCTTAACTCATTTTCTGAGTTGAAGAAGAAGATAAAGGGAAAACAACCCCTTAATCACGGTTGTAGATGAGGGTGCTCGTGATGATTTTGAGTATAAAGATGAAGATATTGACAAGATCTAGGGTTTGCCATTCTATTTCTTCTTTATTTTACTTTAATAGTATTATTGTATTTAGTTTTTTTGTTTTGTAGAAAAACAAGGTCAAACCTTATATGATAATCATTGTGTATTTTGATGATATAGTTGAGGAGTTATGATTTTGTTATTGCTAAATATGGTGTTTGAATTAGGGTTCTTCAATGGTACCCTTTTTTGCTTTATGTTGCTTTCATAAGAATATAAAATATAATGGAAATGGTTGATGGTGTTTGAATTAGGGTTCTTCAATGGTACCCTTTTTTGCTTCATGTTGCTTTTATAAGAATGTAATGGAAACTATTTATGGTTGATTAAATAAGTGATATTTAATTTACAGTAAATTGCTTATGCGAGGAGTTAACTCTAGGGTTTGGCTTTTTTTCATGCTCTTGAAGATCCCAAGCTTGGACTTTTGATGAAGAGGTGATATTACTAGGGCATTAGGTAGAAAAAATCGGAGATGAAGAAGGTGGTGTTGTGACAATGGCCGAAATTTTTAGTTGCCAGAAGTTCGGGATTGAGGTGAAGAAGAAGAACAGGGGGCAAGAGACAACTTAGTAACTTTTAGGGCCAAAAGATAAATATTCTCCTAAAACTTTGTTCCCCGGAGACTTCTCTTTATTCCCCAAAGCCGCGGCCTTTATATTTTCTATTTTATCTTCATGATATTATTGCTTCTTCTTCTTCTTTTTCTTCTTCTCTAACCTCTCTTTTTCTCTCTGTTTTAGCTGCAACATTTGCCATTGGCGTTAATTGTTAATTCTAAAACTTTCTTCAAAACATTCTGAAAGAGAGAAAGAGAAAAGGAGATGAAATCCGAAGAAACCTGATCATAATTGAAATAAAAGAAGACGGTCAAAGATCATCAAAACTCTTAAATCTTCAAAATGAGTACTAGTCTTTCACTGAGAAAGAAACTTGTTGTCTTTGTTTTAGGTTTCTTTTTTACTTGCTTCAACCCTAGATAGACTACTAACTTTAGAGAGAGAAAGCTAAATATCCCTTTTCACGACAACAAAAACAGATCATGAAAAACAAATAAAATACCAAAAACTTAAAGAAATAGGAGAGAAATACTCTAGATTGATCCATTGCAGAGAGAAAGCATATACACTACTTTCTTTGAACAATCACATTCCGTGTTAGTAATCCATAGAAACAACAATAACAACGGATTGAAACTTATGATAAGGGTAACAGTGAGACTCAAATCAAATATTTCTACCTAAGATATAAATCAATCTTCTCATATATACCTCCGGGATACAAACCAAACTGGATAAACTGGAATTAGAGTTGTTTATCTCTTCATGTTATCTTTCTTTATTTGTTACTATCTAATATAATACTCTAATATTATAAATAAACATGGAGTTAAATGGTTTTTCACAATCAAAACCTATATCTTTAATGGTATCAAATCCCAGAAGACTCTAACACAATTTTGATCTTATTTAGCTTTCACGTAAGTGGCGGCCATAACCGCTTCTATGACTATCGTCCGCCGGAATGACAATTATTATTATTATTATTTTTTCTCCTCTTTATTTTCTTCTCTATATTATTTTTTGGATTGTACTCCTTATTATTCAATAAATTTAGTCAAGTTTTGTGACTAAAGTTTTGATGTTTTTCAATAAGCTTTCAATGGTGGAGATTCGAGTTGTCATTATTATAGCATCCAATTGTGGGTTTTGAAAGTTTTGTCATCAAGAAAGAAATACCATTCACAACGACAATTCTTCTCTGTACTTGGACTATATTATAATGACAGATGTTTTATATATAATGGTGTTTAGGGATGGGAAAAAGATCTGGAAGACCACTATCCGACCCGTTCGACCGATTTAAAAAGTGTCATGGACACCCGATGGTCATAACGGTCAGTGTCCGACCGGCCCGAAAGAATTAGCGAACGGTCACGGTCAAAATTTTATGTCGAAGGACCGACCGCTAACCGACCGACCAATATAGACCGTCCAAATAACCGACCGGTACGAGTGACCGAATAGGTTGACCGACTAAACTGTCCTCATTTTTAGATGTTGATCATTGAATTTTATAGACATATGAATATATGATGGTCGTTGGCTATAGTCATATGTCCTCTAGAAGACCAAACATTAGTACATGGCTTAATTATATCTTGTCAAATGATGATCAATTGAGTTTTTTTCTTTTTTATATTTACTTTTGATTTCTTGGTTAAACATCTTCATTTGTAAGTAATTTTGTTTGTGGTAATAAAAATAAAGTTCTGAATTTAAGTAAATTTTATTGGAAAACCCGGACCGAGACCGTCCGGCGTCCGACTGGCCCGGTAAAATAAACGGTCTTGGACGGTCAACAGACAAAGAATTCTTGACAGTGACCGTCCGAGTCTGCTCGAGTAAATAGGTGGTCACCAACAGTTTATGTCCGAGTCGACCGGTTCGATGAAGTTAGAGTCTGGTACCGACCGGTCCGGACCGATTCCCACCCCTAATGGTGTTCAAGTTAGTTAAGGTTAATTAGTTTTCTGTGCAACAACGATAAGAAAAAAAAGTATCAGTTTTGGTATTCTTTTTCGCCGATCGATGATATCAGTTGTCATTGTTATCGTCGTTTGTAGTGCAAGGTTGTTGCCTCCCCGTTGGTGCTTTTGTTTGTCTGTCTTCACAAACTAGTCGTCTCCTAAATGCGAAGGGCCTCTAAACCTAGTGTGATTAAGGCCATGTTTTTTAGGGGTGAACATTGGTAGGATAAACGACTTTTTAAGCCAATCCAAAGTCCAAACCGAAGGGTTTGGTTATTTCAAATCTCAATTTGAACCAATCCGTTCATGGTTTGGTTCGGTTACCGATCCGAACTGTGCATGAACGGTTTTGGTTTGGTTATCTGTGACATTTTATCATAAACAAAATTTCGCATTTTCGACTTCAAAACCTACTACAATCATAGTTTAGACATGTTGAAAATTAGTATTGAGTCACAAACGTGTAAGTCTACATATGTGTAATTAGTCTGACATAGGTTCTCAACTTTCAAGAAAGATAAAAAAGACGATAAAGATAGTTTTGTAATTGTTATTTTTGGTTTTCTGATTTTTTTTAATATGAGAATATTTTGATGTTTTGATGGAATTAAATTAACTATTGAATCTCAACCATCCATCATTCCCATCATATATATATAAATAAAAATATAAAAATAATGATAAAATGGTTCGGTTTTTTCCGTTATCTGTCAACCAAATCCATAAAACGATCCAAACCACTTGGTTTTGACCTTTTAACATCCGAACTAATCCGGACCACCATTGGATCGGTCTCTGAACTGCTCAAATCCGTTTGGATTGGATTGGATTGGTCGGTTTGGATACTAATTGCACACCAATGTTTTTATATGACCTCTAAATTCGGAGTGATTATATATACCATGTTTGCTCGTTATTACCGCCATTATTTCTTTTATCTACACCAAATAAAATTTTGTTCATCAATCAATTTTATGATTGCCTTAATGAAGGATATGTCGAAGAACCGTCTTATCAAGTTTCGTCTCATGAATTTGTTTCCAAATTAAACTTTTGCTTTGATCCCCCTTCCAATTTGCGGGAAGGTAACGAGGGTAATAGTGAGACTCAAATCAAAGATTCCCATCCAAAGATTCAAATCAAAGAAAATCTTATCATATATGCCTCCAAAATCAAATTGGATACCCTAGAACTAGAGTTGTTTCTATATTTACTAGGATATATCCCGTGCCGTCCAATTGTATCAATTAAATTTGACGATTTTTCATATTTATTATTTTTATACAGTGGATACTTTAACTTTTTAGTATTCTACTTTTTGTTTCTTTTTTCTTAAATTAGTTATTTTATTGAGAGAGACAAAGATTTCTATTTCTTTTTTTAACCATTTCAATATCTTTTGTTTCTTTTTTTATTAAATTACATATTTTATTTAAAATGTGACACCGTTATTTTTTTTAAATAAGCTATTTTAATTATAAAAAGGACTATATCTTAAATTTTGGGAAGAGCTTCTAGACAATATCTCTTATTAAAAAATGGTGTTAGCTTCTAGACAATATCTCTTATTAAAAAATGGTGTTTGTCCCAGTCATCGTTTTCCCTTGTGTTTTATATAATACTCTCTTTATTTGTTTCTATCTAATGTAATACTCTTAGTTTATAAATAAACATAAACATTGAAGTAAATACTTTTCCACAACCAAACCCCAAATCTTTTAGGCCAGCGCTTTGGGGAAAGCTAAATAGTTTCCGGGGTGTGAAATTTTAAAGGGAATATGTAGAATTTTAGAGATTTTCCGGGGAAATAAATTTTAAGGGGAAATAAAAAAAACACTCCACCTCACCTCAATCTATCTCCACCTCACCTCACTCTCTCTCCACCTCACCTCACTCTATCTCCACCTCACCTCACTCTATCTCCACCTCACCTCACTCTCTCTCCACCTCACCTCTTTGTCTTCTCCGATTTGGTCGCCGACCGGAAAATATTCCGGCCGGCGACCATGAAGAAAAAAAATAAAATAATTCACTCTCTCTCTCTCTAGAAACTCCGGCGAAGGGGTTTCCCTTCGCCGGAGTTCCGGTCTGTTGAAGAAAGACCAGTTCCGGTCTGTTCTTCAACAGACCGGGACTCCGGCGAAGGAAAACCCCCTCGCCGGAGTTTCTAGAGAGAGAGAGAGAGTGAAAAAAGAAATATTTTTTTAAAATGGTCGCCGGCCGGAAAATTTTCCGGTCGGCGACCTAATCGAAGAAGATAGAGGTGAGGTGGAGAGAGAGTGAGGTGAGGTGGAGAGAGAGAGAGCTGGAGAAGTATTTTGCTTTCCCCCTAAATAAAATTGTCAAACAAAATAGACAAATTTTTGACCAAGTCTTCACACCCCGGAAACTATTTAGCTTTCCCCAAAGCGCTGGCCATCTTTTAACTTATTCTTAGTTTAGATCCTAAAAATGGTCCAGAGATAAAGAGATAAACTAGAGAGTCTATACACTATCCCGACATTAATAAACTAAATTAGCGAAGATGGTCATATTTAAATTCTGATTACCCACGTCAGAATCCATAGTGTTCAGAGTTATTAAGATTATTCGAAAGATACTGTTGAGTTTATTCAACGCATTGTTCATTTCAAATCTTTACTAGAAAACAACTTGGGATTGCTTGCAAAATAGATGGATTTCCTTATGGGGCGAGTCAAATCATATGTAATCAACACATTGTTCATTTCATTTCTTATTGAAACAATATTTTTCAGAAGAAACCGTTCCTTATACAATGATAATGAACTCGAGGCTTTACGATTGCATACGAGGGAGGAACATTAGAACATTCACTAATGGAGCACAATTTGCTGCAAAAATTTGAAAGTTTTAGAATCAACAATTGTTGTTGCTACGAAGATCTGAGATATCTTCTCCCAGATTTGCTAAAATAGAAAGAGAGAGAGAGAGAGAGAGAGAAAGAGGGGTTTGAGAAAGAACAAGAAGAAGAAGAATTTCCGTGAAAGTCGCAGGCTGTTGGTCAGTCGGCCAGTCGTCGACAACCACTTTATAGGCAACAGAGAAGAGTGAAAAGATAAATGAGAATTTATTTTGAAAATAAAAGTAATTATGGAAACAAAAAAAGGTTAACTAATGAGTTTCAGAAAAAAAAAAAGAAGTCAATATTAAATTTACGAAGAACATGAGAGCAAAAAATGAGCTGATCACAAATTAGTGAACAAAAATACTTACACATAAAAAAAGTATATATTAGGGATGGCACCTATATTAAAATAAGAAAGAACTTTTGTCAAAGAAAAAGAAGTGAATCAGTGTCTTTAAAGAAATTATAAAAGTTAGGTCTTCCAAAAAGTACAAATAAATTAATGAACAAAAGATTATCATAATGTTACCGTAAGACCTATATAAGATATATTAGTATATCTTATACGACAAATGTTCCTACGACAGCTAAAACTTTGACAAAGTTCTGACTGATCATTGCGCCACACAGATCTACACTAGCCCGTGATTTTATAATTAAAGATGTGTGTTATTTATACATGAATGTTAGATTTGTACGTGGTTATTTATATATATCTATATAATAAAACAGAAGGGAAAATAATGACTGGGACAAACACCCTTCTTTAATATAGGATATTGTCTAGAAACCCTTCTCAAAATTTAAAATATAGTCTTTCGTAGAAACAAAGTTAGCTATTTAAAAAACAATAATCGTTTCCTTCTTAGAAATAAAATAACTAATTTAAGAAAAATAAAATAAAATAAATTTTAAGGGTTAAAAAAGAAATTAAAATCTCTCTCTCTCAATAAAATAATAACTAATTTAAGAGAAAAGAAACAAAAAAAAAATAATACAAAAAAATAATAACTAATAAAAATCTCTCTCTCTTATTAAAATATAATAATAAATTTCGTAACATTTGATTGATACAAGTATCGTGCCCTAGGACACGGGATATACCCTAGTATATATATAAGTGGTAAACCAGTTTTATGGGTGGCTAGTGAATAGTTGTGTGTTTTGACACTAAAGAGTCTCATGGTTAAGAACATACCTCTGAAACAAAATTAACCTCCTATAAGTATCGCTAATCTCAACAGTTTATGTTAAATTCTTATAATGTTATACATTAATGCTATACATCAACACTAATTGAGTGTTTGTTTAATTCCGATTCGTTCGACTCGTCTGAGTATCGATCGATTAACTTATATAGATTCAAAATCAACTAAGTATGTAATTAAAACGAGTCAAACGACACATATCATACAAACACAAACGTTCTGAATATCTAACCGAGTCATTTGAGACTTCTATTTTGATTTAACTTTGAAAAAATATACTTACCCTAGATGAAAATTTCACCACCAAAAATTTTGTTAAGGTAAGTGAGAGTTTTATGGGATCTAAGTGGACCACTAAACCGAAAGAAAAACACATTTATATATGAGTGGTAAAGTGACACATAATTAACAAGTAATCGTCTCTAATTCCATCACTTCCTCTCTCTCTCTCTCTCTAAAAAGAAAACATTACGTAGCTACCCACAGGCCACAGTCCATCTATCTCTGTTCACACTCATTTTCTCTCTCTTAATTATCTTCTCAAATCTCCATATTTATGAAGGTAGCGACGTAAAACAGAGAATTTTATTAAGCGGCATTAACCCATAAACAAACAAAATTCATTCATTCATCATATAAAGGGGTAGAAAAGTACTAACATTTATAATCTTTCTGAAATCAGCAAATCATCAATCAATTAGAGAGAAAGAGGAAGAAAACAGATTCATAGATTGAGTTTATTTAATGAACCCAGTTCAATTTTTAGGTTTTTTAGCTTTTTGCTGCTGCTGGTTTTGTCGATAGATAGGGTTATTACCTCGACGATCTCCACCGGCTCACAAATCGATTTTTTACGAGATACCCAGGTCAGTATTTTTGGTTTTTAATCATTTTTATCTTCTGGGTTTTTCTCAGATTTGATTTATCTTTTTGGGTTTGTCTGGTTCTGTGGTTTGTTACGATGATGAGAGAGAAACCGAGTGTTTTTTTTAGAGAGAGAAACAGAGAGTTTAGAGAGAGAAAAGGGTTCTTTGATTTTCGTTTTTAATCGATTTGTTTTCATGTGCAATGTGTCCTGCAGATTCTCTATCTAAAACCCCATCTGTTAAATTTCTGCAACTTGTCTTCATTTTTGAACGAACTTGATTGAATCTCACGAATCAGATGGTGAAATGCTAATCAGAAGATTACACAATCATTTCTTCATCTTGCTTCTTCTTTGTTATTATCGCCGACTTGCTTTCAATCAAATCTTCATCATCAACAACAACAACAACAATATATGGATTTGATTTTCAAAGGGTTGAAAGGGTTTCAGGATTTACACTTATTAGAACAACTATCAATCTCAATCCATTTATCTTTATTCATCTTGTACTTTATCTTTGTATCTGCTCGCTGGATTTCAAATCGTGTTCCAATCATTAAAGAAACCAGATCAAATGCAAATTCTAACTCCATTAGACAGAATCTCACTGAGGGTACCACCATTCAAAACATTGAAATTGGTAATTCATTCAAGGTTACAGTTTTTTGCTGTTTCTATGTTTTGTTTTTGCAAGTTTTGGTATTAGGGTTTGATGTTGCTACATTAATAAGAGACAAAGTTAATAAAGATTGGTCTATTTTGTTCTTACCTATATCCCAAAGTTTAGCTTGGTTTGTATTGAGCTTTTCAGCTTTTTACTGTAAAATCAAGGGTTTGGAGAAATTTTCATTGTTGGTGAGGATCTGGTGGTTTCTTTCTTTCATAATATGTTTACTTGGCCTGTATTTCGATGGCAAAGGGTTATTCATAGATGCATCCAAACAGTTGAGTGCACATATAATTTCTAATTTTGCCGCTACACCCGCCATTGCATTTCTATGTTTCGTCGCATTTCGAGGTCTTACAGGAATACAGATATATCGAAATAATAATCTTCAAGAGCCATTACTTCAAGAAGAAGAAGCGGGTTGTCTAAACGTTACTCCTTATAGTGGGGCGGGGATTTTCTGCTTAGCTACACTTTCATGGCTGAACCCACTTCTTTCGACCGGTGCGAAAAGACCTCTTGAGCTTAGAGATATTCCTCTCTTGGCGCCAAAAGATCGATCAAAAACTTCTTATAAGGTTTTGAACTCAAATTGGGAGAAGTTGAAGGCTGAAAATCCTTCAAAGGATCCCTCATTGGCATGGGCAATTCTCAAATCTTTCTGGAAGGAAGCAGCGGTAAATGCTGTTTTTGCAGGATTGACTACTCTTGTTTCGTATGTAGGTCCTTATATGGTTAGCTATTTCGTTGATTATTTAGGTGGGATTGTTACTTTTCCAAATGAGGGTTATATTCTAGCTGGGATTTTCTTCGTTTCTAAGCTAGTGGAAACAATGAGCACTCGTCAGTGGTACTTAGGAGTTGATATATTGGGTATGCATGTTAGAGGAGCTTTAACAGCAATGGTGTACCGAAAAGGTCTCAGGCTCTCAAGCATAGCTAGACAGAGCCACACCATTGGCGAGATTGTTAATTACATGGCTGTTGATGTTCAAAGAGTTGGTGACTACTCCTGGTATCTCCACGATATATGGATGCTTCCTCTTCAAATTATTCTTGCTCTGGCGATTTTATATAAGAATGTCGGGATCGCTGCACTAGCAACACTATTCGCTACTATTATCTCCATTGTTGTTACTGTTCCTTTAGCGAAACTACAAGAAGATTATCAAGACAAGTTAATGACTGCAAAGGATGATAGGATGAGGAAGACTTCAGAGTGTTTGAGAAACATGAGGATTCTCAAATTGCAAGCATGGGAAGACAGATATAGATTGATTCTGGAAGAAATGCGAAATGTGGAATTCAGGTGGTTGCGAAAAGCTCTGTATTCTCAAGCTTTTATTACATTCATATTCTGGGGTTCTCCTATCTTTGTGTCAGTTGTCACTTTCGGCACAGCAATACTTTTGGGTGGTGAGCTCACAGCTGGAAGTGTCCTCTCTGCATTGGCTACTTTCAGAATCCTTCAAGAACCACTTAGGAACTTCCCTGATTTGGTTTCAATGATGGCCCAAACAAAGGTCTCTCTCGACAGAATTGCAGGTTTCCTACAAGAAGAAGAGTTGCAGGAAGATGCTACTATTGCTCTTCCTAGAGGGGTCACAAATATGGCAATAGAAATCAAAGATGGTGAGTTTTGCTGGGATCCATCCTGCCCAAGGGCGACACTATCAGGAATACAGATGAGAGTCGAGACAGGGATGCGTGTTGCTGTTTGCGGCATGGTTGGTGCTGGTAAATCGAGCTTCCTTTCTTGCATACTTGGAGAGATACCAAAAGTTTCTGGCGAAGTATGACCCATTTCTCTTTTTGTTTGCTTCGGATCACATTTCTATATTGTTGAAAAAACGTTTTATGTCTTCTCTCATGGGCAAATAATCAAGAATATGCTAACGTTGTTTCAGGTCCGAGTATGTGGGTCTGCCGCTTATGTTTCCCAATCAGCATGGATACAATCCGGGAATATAGAGGACAACATTCTTTTCGGGAGCCCGATGGATAAGGCGAAGTATAAGAGTGTCATACATGCTTGTTCACTGAAAAAGGATTTGGAACTTTTCTCGCATGGAGACCAGACTATAATTGGTGATAGAGGCATTAACCTTAGTGGCGGCCAGAAGCAAAGAGTGCAACTTGCCAGGGCTCTTTACCAAGATGCAGATATTTATCTACTCGATGATCCCTTCAGTGCTGTTGATGCACATACAGGATCAGAATTATTTAGGGTAAAAAAGTACTGAATTGTTAGTAACTGAGCCACAAAGTGGTTCACAGGAACATAAATTAGTAGCTAACCAGGTTAAATGCTAAAATGCAGGAGTACATATTGACAGCATTAGCCACTAAGACTGTGATTTTTGTTACCCATCAAGTCGAGTTTCTGCCTGCAGCTCATTTGATTCTGGTATGCAATCCTTAGTGACTTCTACTATTAAATTGTTTTTCGCAATGTTAGAACTTAGAACTGTAATTGATAGCCAAGAAAAGAAGCAGAAAACCCACCTCATTATATCATTGGGTTTACAGCTAATAGTTCAAATCTTTTACCTCTGTCAGAATTTTTCTGTTAATTGATCTTATGTTTGCTTTATATTTTTTACGTAGAGGTGCTCTTTATGACGCTTTCAGTTTAGTATTGCACTTTTGAGATTTCTTGTTTCCTCCACTTTTATAGGTTCTTCGAGATGGACAAATAACACAAGCTGGAAAATATGAAGATCTTTTGCAAGCAGGTACTGATTTTAATGCATTGGTTTCGGCGCACAATGAAGCAATTGGATCTATGGACATCCCTACACAAACATCTGAAGATTCCGATGAAAATGTTACCGAAGTTGGTTCTTTAGTCTTCAGTAAAAAATGTGATTCAACTGCAAGTAATCTGGATAGTTTATCGAATGAGGTCCGAGAAAAAGAATCAGCTGCGGAGAGAAAAGCCATTAAGGAGAAAAAGAAAGCAAAACGGTCTCGTAAAAAGCAGCTTGTTCAAGAAGAGGAACGGGAAAGAGGAAAAGTCAGCATGAAAGTGTACTTATCATATATGGCTGCTGCATATAAAGGATTGTTGATTCCACTCATTATCCTTGCACAAACGTCATTTCAGCTGCTCCAAATCGCTAGCAACTGGTGGATGGCATGGGCAAATCCCCAAACCAAAGGAGACCAACCTAAGACAAGTAGTATGACCCTTCTTATTGTTTATATGGCCCTTGCTTTCGGAAGCTCGTGGTTTGTATTCATTAGAGCTGTTCTAGTTGCTACATTTGGTCTAGCAGCTGCACAAAAATTGTTTATAAAGATGCTTAGAAGTGTCTTTCGGGCACCAATGTCTTTCTTTGACTCTACACCAGCTGGTCGAATCTTGAATCGTGTAAGTTTTCTGCTGTAATTGTATCCGTTATTTTTAACAAACCCCATTTCCGGCAGGATCAAAATATACCTCATGTTCTTTTTCCCTTATTTTAAGTTATCTATTTGCATGGTTAATTATGAATTACCAGGTATCTGTGGATCAAAGTGTTGTGGATCTTGATATTCCTTTCAGACTTGGTGGATTTGCGTCAACAACAATACAACTGCTTGGCATAGTTGGTGTAATGTCAAAAGTCACATGGCAAGTCTTACTTCTCGTTATACCGATGGCCATAGCTTGCTTGTGGATGCAGGTAAATGAAATCTTTCTGCCGTCTCCTAATGAAAAATGAAGATTCATGTTTTTGACACGTTTCCCATTCACCCTTTAGAAATTAAGGAATATAAGTCTTTCTATTTAGGGAGTGCAAGCTGAAATTAGATTCTGCATCTTGAATATGTTAATAGGATATAGATTGTGTCAAAGCCACCTTTCATCATGATTAATTCTGTTCCAGGTCTTGGAAGGTTATCTGATCAGACAGAACGTCCACATTCATGAATCATTAGCCCATCGTCAACCACGTGTCTCTATGGATCTTAATGATGTTGAGTGAATCATAGGTGGACAATGATTCTATTTTGGATATAATTCCCAGATCCAATTGAACGTGTTTGACATTTTCAGTTAACTTTGATTTAGACAGCTTTCCCCACCAACACATAAACCACTCAATTTTTAAAAGTTATTCGATTAATTGCTTCAAAACCGTTATCTTCATTTTAACTTTATCGATATCCATAATTCGTTAAATCTTCATTTATTTGTAGTTGTTGTACTGTCTTCAGTTTTCGACCCTTTATGGGAATTTTCTTCAACCTCAGTTATGATGGCAAAATGGTAAACCTCCATCTTATACACCCCCCCTAGTTCTTCTCCTACAAACGCATTCATATTTTGATTTGGTTGTTGTTGTTGACTTTGTGCACCCTCTATTATAATTATTATTCTATCTGTAGAGATTGTGATTAGTGAGGATACATTCCATTAAACCTTGTTTGTGACTCTTTGGAAATGCAGAAGTACTACATGGCTTCATCACGGGAGCTTGTTCGTATTGTTAGCATCCAGAAGTCTCCAATTATCCATCTCTTTGGGGAGTCAATTGCCGGAGCTGCTACTATTAGAGGGTTTGGTCAAGAAAAGCGGTTCATGAAGAGGAACTTGTATCTTCTTGATTGTTTTGCTCGACCATTTTTTTGCAGCATTTCAGCGATTGAATGGCTCTGTCTACGCATGGAATTACTCTCGACTTTTGTGTTTGCTTTCTGCATGACTCTGCTTGTAAGCTTCCCTCATGGAAGTATTGATCCAAGTATGTCGTCGTTACTAATGTACTTATCCATACAGTCATACTTAAAAATTTTCGTCATGAAATTGTACTATCTATTTTACTCCATTTCTTAGTTTATCCAAGTATAACTAGCCATTTATTACTTTATTTTTGCATTACTCAGAGCTAAACTTCACTATTTATTCTCTATTTCTTCATTCGGTGTTGCTTCAAACAGGTATGGCTGGTCTTGCTGTGACATATGGTCTTAATTTGAATGCTCGCTTATCAAGGTGGATTCTTAGTTTTTGTAAGCTCGAGAACAAAATCATTTCCATCGAGCGTATTCATCAGTACTGTCAAATCCCAGGCGAGGCTCCACCAGTTATTGAGAATTCTCGCCCTCCATCTGCATGGCCAGATAATGGAAAAATCGAACTTATTGATCTTAAGGTACAAAGTTATTTCACTTATACGTCTATGGCAGTTGATTAAACAGTCATGATGAGATCAACTTTTTAAGATGTTTTCAAGAGTCTGTGTCAACTTCTTTACCCGATTCTATTTCCTTGACAGGTACGGTATAAGGAGAGCCTTCCTGTTGTCCTTCATGGAGTAACATGCACGTTTCCTGGGGCAAAGAAGATCGGGATTGTGGGGCGAACCGGTAGTGGAAAATCTACTTTGATACAGGCTTTGTTTCGTTTGATCGAACCAGCTGGTGGGAGGATAATAATTGATAACATTGATATTTCAACAATTGGTCTTCATGATTTGCGTAGTCGGTTGAGTATCATTCCACAAGATCCAGCTTTGTTCGAAGGTACCATCAGAGGCAATCTTGATCCCCTTGAAGAACACTCAGATCAGGAAGTTTGGCAGGTAAAACCAATCCCTCAATCTTTAGGTTACCCTCAATCATTTCTTCTTTCCGATATGGTGACTTGATTATGAGTTGTTTTTCCTTCAGGCA
This sequence comes from Eschscholzia californica subsp. californica, assembly GCA_002897215.1. NCBI lineage: Eukaryota > Viridiplantae > Streptophyta > Magnoliopsida > Ranunculales > Papaveraceae > Eschscholzia > Eschscholzia californica. The sequence continues at coordinate 1,205,242 of BEHA01000852.1, forward strand.
CTCGACAAATCTCAGCTTGGAGAGATCATCCGCCAAAAAGAGCAAAAGCTGGATACTCCAGGTAGTTAATGCCTACTAATTCTCGCATGTATCAATGCCTTGCAACGAGTAGATCGCAGTCGATTTCTCAAAAAATAAAACTCGCATGAAATAGGAAGACTTCCTTTTTCGGTATTTTACTTCCATATTTGGAAAAACTATATAAAAAATGATTAACCATCTCACTAACATCACTTTCACATATCCGACTATCTCAATAATTTCATATATATATATATATATTCATCATGAGATTCCCGACGATGTAAAACGTAATAAAACTATGTTCATATGCATATGCCCTCCAGGAAGTGATATACAAAATGTCCTCTTAAATGATCTTTTTGAGCTGAATCGACTGACTCAAATGAACCCAAAACCAAAACTCGAATCAGGCGAGTCTGACAAACACAAACCATCTGAACATTCTCAAGTCAATTTGATAATCCGAGTCAGATTTCAGATCCGAAGTAGAGAAAAAAGACACTACCTTAGCTAGCCCAATTAATCAGATGAGTTTCCTGTAATTTGGCAGTGCTGGAGAATGGAGAGAACTGGAGCGTGGGGCAACGACAACTCGTCTCTCTAGGCAGAGCTTTGTTGAAACAAGCAAGGATACTTGTACTAGATGAAGCTACAGCTTCAGTAGATACAAGCACAGATAATCTTATCCAGAAAATCATCAGAACAGAATTTAAAGACTGCACAGTTTGCACTATTGCTCATCGTATTCCAACTGTTATCGATAGTGATCTGGTTCTTGTTCTCAGTGACGGTGAGTACAAACACCAAACTTCCCTAAATTTGAATTTAAATTTAAATATAGATATTGGTATGTTGTAATCGTATAATCGAATTATGCATAAAACTCGTTTTAGTTGATCTAATCGGTTAAATACTACTTGGGTTGGGTTTATCACAACTCCGACGAAACCCATATATAAATTTCCGGGTGGGCGTTTCCTGTAGAGCTCACCCATGGTCTAGTTGGTTATATAGCTCTGTTCAACTTTCCATATTTTCGTTCTTCACAAAAATTATCTTCGAATAGTTTATCTTTCGTACCTATAAATGTTTCATCTGCACCCGTTTGGTTCTTGATGCAGGTCGAGTTGCAGAGTTTGATACTCCGGCACGATTGTTGGAGAACAAATCATCCATGTTTCTAAAGCTGGTATCAGAGTATTCTTCAAGGTCTAGTGGTATACCAGATTTTTAAATTCAATGGCATACCACTACAAGTCTTGGAGGAGTCAAAGAAATGGATCAGCAGTGGCAGATGGACCATGATTACTGCATCGGCATTCGGAAGTTCATGACACGTACGGATCGAAGAAGGTGAAAATCATTCTTCGAACTAACCAAGGGAGGAAAATGGAAGTACTAAAGTTGATCATGGGTTTGAGTTTCCACTTCTGAATAGAAATCTGTAAATTCGGTTCATGGATGAAATTAGGTCTGTAGGAATGAGAGAGAATTGGGTAATAATGAGAGGAGTGAACGGCTGATTTCTGTTCAAATATGATGAAATAAAACAGTTTTGACATTAAATCTAGATGTTCATTTTCTTCCTGTAGTACTTGTTCTGTTCCTACTTTTCTTGGGGCCTTCTTGCACAAGTAGGGTTTAATTGTACTGATCTACCAGAGATGTGGTGTTTGTTTTTCTTAATCTGACTTGTTTGGGTCTGAATTGTTTGATTCAAATATATACAAAATTTTCTTGTATTAGGTATTCAAATGAGTTAGACATCACGAATAGGACATAAATAAGTCTGAATCATGTCAACTCAGACTTGAGTCGGTTTTTAGATATGACTCAGAGAAAATAAACATGCAGTCTTGGAGTTAAGTTGCATTTTATGTGTCCCTTCGTCTGTGGTTAGCGCAAAAACCTAAATGTCAACACCATGATAAAGAGTCAACCGTTGGTAGCCCAAGTGGTTCCAAGGTGTTACATAAAATCCAGAAAGCCCTGGAGGTCGTAGGTTAGATCCTAGAGAGGCTATAGTTTAGTTGGGCTATATGCCCGGTCTTGTGAGAGTTTGAATGGGCGGTTATCGAGCTTATCATATCTCTGATATATCAATGCCAAATGTAAGACTATCGTTGATCGTAGTCAATTTCCAAAAAAAGAAAAAGAAAAGAAAAACACCATAATAAAGAGGCCTAAAGTCCAACACCCTTTCGAGTAACGGTTGGACAACCCACTTAAGCCCATGAAGTCGTGGGATCGAGTCTCGGTGGAAGCAGTTTGCCATCAAAGTTTATCCCATGTAACGTAGGCAATATATGAAGTAAATATTGCAATAAATTTGTCGGGCTTTAGGTCTCTTTCATATTGTCGGGCTTTAGACCTCTTTCATTATGGTTTAAGTTAGGCGGTTATCGCGCTCATTACATCTTCATGGTATATCAATTCCTTGTAGTGACTAACCTAGATCTTAGTCGATTTCTCAAAATAAAATAAAATAAAGAGGCCTAAAGCCCAAAAACTTATTTATACTTTTCTAATGAAAATGATAAGAAGTTATGGGTTAGTCTGGGCTTCAAGCTTGGCCCATGACCCTCTGCTATTGGGTTCTCTCTTTTCGTTTACTCTAAACAAAACAAAATGAAGTGCTTATAACACAAAGGGCGCAAGTTAGCATAACTAGTCAGCAGATTCAGTAAACATACGCTACTCGCGCAAGTTAGCCATTAAGAATCATCTTCCATTTCTCTCTAACCCTGCCTCATCAAATCCTCACACAAAAGTCTGTCAGGATTTTGTTCTTCTTCGCTCAATCGAGGGAAACGATTAGGGCAACAATGATGCAAGGTTACGCCAAACGATTAGGGCAACAATATTTGAAACCTAATCCTACACTGTCATCTCTCAAATCTACCTACCCTATCTCTGATCAATGTAAGTAATTGATCTTCACTTATATTTTCTAGGGTTTTTTTTTGTGTGAAATTGATTAACTACTTCTTGGGATCTGATTTATTAGGGTAATTTGTTAGCTGAAATGTTGATTTGTGTTTGCAGATAATAGAATTGATCGACCTAGGTTTTCGTCGAATCTTGCTACGAAGGGAGTTGGGCATCTTGTTCGGAAAGGTACAGGAGGAAGATCATCCGTTAGGTATGTTATTTACTTCCTTTTTTTAGTTTCATTTTCCCTCATTTTTAGTTTCATTTGGTATTAGGGTTGTAATGTTTTAGGAGATGTCATAATTTGTGTTATTTGATTTGGCAGTGGAATTGTTGCTACTGTGTTTGGAGCAACGGGTTTTCTCGGTCGCTATGTTGTTCAACAACTAGGTAAAATCTCTTTTGAAGTTTTCTTTTTTGGGCAATGTCGAACTCATAAGGAGTCAAAATGTACATTTTTTTCTATTAGTCTATCTGTTTTGAAAATGTGGTGAGTTTTTGGGGATACCAAGAGATAATTCGAGTAGCAATTATGGAAATTATAATGCTGATTGCCTTTTCCGACAGTTAGATGTCTCTTATCTCAGGATTTCGGGGATCGTTTAATTGCCGATCCCATTGTCACTTCCCATGCCGAGTTGTATCTCATTTAGGCACCATTACAACTTACACAGTTACACGTTACTTAAACAAGCCACACGATTAACTGCCTTATTATCGAAGTGTTGAAAAATGTCAAAGTGTTGGACACTAGCATCAATTTAGCAACCAAGACATTCTTTTTTACAACACATATAGTAGTGATGCTTTTTGTTAAGATATTGTGTCACAGCGTGGTCGACCGTCCGAGTGAATTTGTTCTCGCGGTGTTCAGACTTTCCACAAGTTTTTGAGAGTGAATATTGTAATTCTTTACAAGGGTTTGATAAGTTCTTTGTTGCATATCTCCAGCTAAAATGGGATCGCAAGTGCTGGTTCCTTTCCGAGGTTCTGAGGATTCTCATCGACATCTCAAATTGATGGGTGACTTGGGCCAGGTACGTCTCTAGCTGTTCCATGCCCGCAAGAGTTCATGGTTCTGTATTTCTGTTGTCATCTTTGTTTACTTTGCTTTTCTCCATGAATCTTAGTCTTATTTGAACCCTTGTAATGCTTCCTTCAGATAGTGCCAATGAAATACGACCCAAGGGATGAAAGTTCAGTGAAAGCTGTAATGGCGAAGGCTAACGTTGTTATTAATCTTATTGGTTGGTATTCATATTTAAAAAAATATACTTATTTGTTGCATATAGTTTAATGCTGACAAACTCTTTGTACTGCAGGAAGGGAGTATGAGACAAGAAATTACAGTTTGGAAGAAGTAAACCATCATATGGCTGAACAGCTCGCCTATGTAAGTGCTTGTATAGATCTTGATTATCTGCATTTGTGGTCTTTCTTTTCAATAATTATTTATGCTCCAGTTCCCACCAGCAACATAAGAGGGGCATTTTTTTTGAAACTTCGAATGAAATAAGAGGGGCATATTTTTGGAAGCATATGAAAGAAATATTATCTAATTCCAAAATTTAACATGCTCGTAGACCCGCAAAGTTGATATATATATGTTTCTCTGCTTCAGACGAACCAAAAGGATATTTACGTAATGTGTTATAGCTCCCCAATGAAATTGATTACGTTTGCATGATGTCCTTTACTCTTATTTTACTGTAAGTTTTTAAGTCATTGTAGTCTATATTCAGCTAGAGTGCTATTATAGTTAACTGTTTAGCTACATTAGCTTCTAAATTATCCTGTTTTTGCGGCTTGAGTGTATCGAACGGGGTGATGCATGTCTCTTACATGAAAGTGCATGTTTGTTATCTATATATAAAAAAAACTTCTTATTGTTCAGATAGCGAAGGAACATGGAGGCATCATGAGATTTATACAAGTATCTTGCTTAGGAGCATCCGAGTCAGCACCGTCCAGAATGCTAAAAGCTAAAGCTGCTGCAGAGGGGGCAATTCTGAGAGAATTACCCGAGGTCAAACTCTCTAGTCTTTATCCCTTTGCTTATCAGTGTGCCCTGCCTGCTTATCTATTTCCAACTGAGTGAACAGATCTACTCAGTTCCAATTTGTTCTTTAAATTTTAGGATGAATTGTTGAGTGGTTGTTCAAATGTTAATAAAATGAAATTTATAAAGTTTCGCTTTCTTAATTCTATACCATGCTGCTAAAATCAATATTAAAAGTATAGTTTGATTCACAGGCGACGATTATGAGGCCAGCTACTATGATTGGGACAGAAGACCGGATTTTAAATAAGTGGGCATTTTTCGCAAAAAAGTGGAGCTTTCTCCCGCTTATTGGCGATGGATCTACCAAGTAGGTGAAATAATACAAGACTGTTTTAATAATGATAGCGTTGTATTTAAATTTTGGTTGGATCAAAGGATGCATTTCTAACGGTTTCTGTTCTGGCAGAATTCAACCAGTATATGTTAGTGATGTTGCTGCTGCAGTTATTGCAGCATTGAAAGATGACGGCACAAGCATGGGAAGAACTTACGAACTTGGTGGTCCAGAGATTTTTACTATGCATGAACTGGTAATTTTCTTCTAAATATGTTTTCGCTGGTTGTAGTGAGATTGCATTCTTGCTGATTCTTTATACAAATGCTGCAGGCGGAGTTGATGTATGAAACAATCCGTGAATGGCCTCGCTATGTGAAGGTTCCTTTCCCTGTTGCTAAGGTAAGCATGTAACTGATAGTTGAATCTGTCTGAAGCTATAACCTTCAGAAAGTAGGAATAATAATAACATTGTATTAGGATAAAACACGATTCTTTTTAGAGGAACAATGACCTTGTGCAAGCACTATCCGTCTGAGTTAACTTGTTTATACTTTAAAGTAATAGTAGAACAGGTACTCCCGAACTGATAATCGAGGTTTCTTCTCTCTCTGCAAATGGTTCACACTTTGTCAATTTTACAGTTTTCACGTAACATGTATATATAATTGTGACAGGTTCTTTCATCTCCCAGAGATCTACTGGTGAACAAACTTCCATTCCCTCTACCTGTCCCTGAAATCTTCAATCTGGATCAGATCAATGCTTTTTCTGTAGATACAGTAGTGTCTGAAAATGGTAAGTGTTACAACACTTGATTCAGTGATCTCGCAATACAACATTATTTCTGTGTTTCTTACTATCATCAGCTTCCTGACTGATGATGATGATACCCTACTCTTATTTTCCATTTCTTAACTGTTTTTTGGTTTAACTCGGCAGCTTTAAAATTCGAAGATCTGGGTATTGTGCCTCATAAGCTGAGAGGCTACCCTATCGAGTTTCTCATCCAATTTCGTAAGGGTGGGCCACAGTTTGGTTCAACAATCAGTGAAAAAGTTTCTCCAGATTCGTACCCATAAGGCTTTCGACAGTCTCTTCTCTCTTTTTTGGGGTTTCAGCTATTCCCAAAAACGGCTGACCGGAGACTCTAGCAAAGGTACATGTTTCCGTAAAATCTTCGGCAAATGCTAATACCTATATTCTTAACCGTTCGAATTTGCGAAAAACTAATAAGATTTATGCGAAACTGTTCTGAATTGCATTAAGAAATACATCGATTCTTATTTATGTAGGTTTTTGGAAAAGGGTCCTGGTCATGTCAAAGATTAGCTAGGAAACAATAAAAGTGTAAGCAAATTCTTGTTTGGATGATAAAGAACACAGGAGGTACTGAGAATGTCTTTCATTTTGTGTAATTTTGTTAACAGATTCTTCATCAGCTAGTTTGAGCCAATGCAATGGCTTCAGATTTGTGTTATATTATGCTCTGTTTCAGACTAATTTGATACTTGATAGTCTTCTGGTTTTAAAATAAATTCATCTTGTTTTGTGCCACCAAGAAACAGTGCTTCAGGATGGTTATTTGGCACCATTTTACCTTCAATGTTAACAACTTTGACCATGAAGAAGAATGCAGTTTAGGAATGATGAATGAAAAGTTGACACCATTCTCCCTCTCACCTTCGCACACGCATTAGGTTTTTCGAAAATGCTTCTTTCGTTCGGCAATTTTAAGGACCCCTTGCATAGGAGAAACAAAAGTATCTTTTGGGGTACGGAATTTTGGGTAGAATGTATTTTTGATTTTCTTTAGTCTCTTCCAAACTATTTCAATGCCCGTAAAGGTCGTCGGCTTGTCGTTGTTGGAGACATTTCATGTTTCTTTTTCACATATCTCTCCTCTATCACCCTTCACCAAGAAGAAGACTGTAGTTTAGGAAATGGAGGAAAAGTTAACAACATTCTCCCTCTCTCACCGGCACTCACATTAGGGTTTGGAAAATGCTTCTTTCACCTGTTGAGATGGTAAGTTAAGAACCATAGGTTTAAAATTTTTGAGATAGAATGTGAAAAGGTGAACATTAAAATATGCCGAAGAATAGTGACATTTTATTACCTAACTGAAATATTAGGAGAAAGTAGCATTTCTTAGTCGGGGAAAAAAGTAACATTTCCACTTGTCTTTCATGGCTGTCAGAAGGAACTTCATCCACGCCTTATATGCTTAGCTTCACAATTTTATTAGTAATTTCCTCACAAACATCACTTGGTTGAGAGTAAAAATTTCCGACACAACTAAAAGTGAAAAATAATAGTTATCTGGTTTTAAAATGAGAGTTGACTCTTCGAAAAGAACAAAGATAGATCTCAAAATTAGAAATGAAATAGATGTGGTCGACTCTTGGATAGAGTAAAGTAGCTTTAATAATGATTTTTCTACCATGTGATAAGCATTTGAAGTTATTCTTCTTTGGGTGAACAAGTTTTCAACCACTCGTCTGATAGTTTTGATTTCGAGATTGATTATGTGAAGACGTGATAAAAAGATAGATTTCGAGATTGATTATGTGAAGACATGATAAAAAGATACATTTGGTTAGGTCTACTTACGACACATGTTCAGACAACCCTTCTTTATGAAACGGGAGTGCTACATGTACAAGATCCTTGACAAAATTTGTGACTTAATGACTATTTTTCACTAAAAGACAAAAATTGATCAAAGTTTTTCAAAGTTTGACTTTGATCGGGACCGTTCAAATGGTATTTTGTCAAGAATCTTGTCAAAGATTTTCTGCCTAGCCTCCTACTTTATAAAAAATACTCAGATGGCCCCTTTTTTCAGATTTCGTTATAACATCGTTAACTAGTCATCACCTCTCTCTCATCCAATTCATCGCCTCTCTCTACCACCTCATCTCCCGCCACCTCATCTCTTCATCGGCGACCTTTAAACATTAAAAAGAAATCCTTCAAGACGCCTTATATGCTTAGCTTCAGAATTTTATTAGTAATTTCCTCACAAACATCACTTGGTTGAGGGTAAAAATTTCAGACACAACTAAAAGTGAAAAATAATAGTTATCTGGTTTTAAAATGAGAGTTAACTCTTCGAAAGAACAACGATAGATCTCAAAATTAGAAATGAAATAGATGAGGTCGACCCTTGGATAGAGTAAAGTAGCTTTAATAATGATTTTTCTACCATGTGATAAGCATTGAAGTTATTCTTCTTTGAGTAAATAAGTTTTCAACCACTCGTCTGATAGTTTTGATCTCGAGATTGATTATGTGAAGACATGACAAAAGGCTAAATTTGGTTAGGTCTACTTATGACACATGTTCAGACAACCCTTCTTTACGAAAAGGGTTATTTTCCAAATAGCGTCCAACTTTGTGACCGGCTTTCTGCTTTGCTCCCTACTTTATCAAAAATACTCAGATGGTCCCCTTTTTCAGATTTCGTTATAACACCGTTAACTAGTCATCACCTCTCTCTCATCCAACTCATCGCCTCTCTCTGCCACCTCATCTCCTCACCACCTCGTCATCTTCACCGGCGAAGGTCACCGGGCGGTCAATTTTCTGGCCGGCGACCTTCAAACATTAAAAAAAATTGAGCTCTTCTCTCGCTCTCTCTAAAAAGAATTTGTTTTAAAGCTCTCTCTAGATCTGGTGAACCAGATCTAGGCTGCGAACAGACCTTGAAGGTCGCGGAAAATTGGCCGGCCGACGACCTTCACTGGTGAAGATGATGAGTTGGCGAAAAGATGAGGTGGCAGAGAGAGGCGATGATTTCGATGAGAGAGAGAGGTGGTGACTAGTTAAAGGTGTTACAACGAAATCTGAAAAAGAGAGTTATCTGGATATTTTTGATAAATTAGGGGGCTAGGCAGGAAACCGATCACAAAGTTGGGAGCTATTTGGGAAATAACCCTTACAAATACAATATTCTTTACACAAACAATAAATCTTCCTACTATTGATTTTCATTTAAGTTTAAGTGGGAGTTTGAGAATTACCACACCACAAAAGCCCATGATATAATTGGGGCACTTACTTTGACAGAGATGTTGCACCAAACACTCTTAACTTTTTCTTTTGTTGTTGTTTTCCCTTAGGGAATTCAGCGATACCTTCTCACCACTAATGTCTAATTACCCTATCTTTTTTTTATAAGATATTAAAGAAACCCACTTTTTGTATTTAAAAGTACAAAAATAACCCTACATTTATTATGTATTTCTTTTTTCCCTCTCATATCATTACGTCCGATATAACAAACTTCAGTCGTCCACCACCCTTTCGTATAATGGTTGGACACCCCTCTTAAGCCCATGAAGTTGTGGGATCGAGTCTCGGTGGAAGCAGTTTGCCATCAAAATTTGTCTCATGTAATTTAGGCAATACATAAAGTAAATATTGTAATGAATTTGTCGGGTTTTAGGCCTCTTTCACATTGTCGGACTTTAGGCCTCTTTCATGATGGTTTAAATTAGGCAGTTACGGTGCTCATCACATCTTCATGATGTATCAATGCCTTGTAAAGACTAACGTAGATCGTAGTCGATTTCTCCAAAAAAAAAACACTTCGGTCTTCCCATGATTTTTTCTATCTATTTTGTAAGTTCACGATTGACATAATACTCTAACGTCGAAATTTTCATAACAAGTTATTAGTAATTTGTCTTCTAACTTTGTAACTTTTCGTTCAATTCATAATTTCAATTTGCATTTGTATTTTTTTAGATATATACGAGTTATAATTAATAGAAAGAACAACAGATATCAAGAGGTTTTCTTCAAATTGGTTACACTTAGAAAATCAATTTTAAAGTAAAACAAAGGACAAATGATAAGTTAAAAGAATTTCTTAAAATTTACGATTTTTATTTCGAATTATATGTGATTTATTAATTTTAATTTTTCAGATATTGTTGGTAAAGTCGAAAAAAGATGGATGATAGAGAAAACTATAGGTATGAGAAATAAAGATACAATCTTTCCGTACTTTTAAGTGCAATGAAGAGGGTTTCACATATCCAATTAAAAATAAGGTATCGCTGATTGAACATCAGTGGGGAAGGGGTAACGTGAAATTGCCCTTTTTCTTTGTATATGGGTCTCACGTTAACATGATTTGATATATATATATATATATATATATATATTCATCAAAAATTTATATATATATATATATATATATATATATATATATATGTTTACATTGTATTCTATTCTAAAATTTTTTTACTTTGTTATTACAATATTCAGTATTTATTCGTCAAAAATTTATATATGCATATATATGTTTACTTTGGTATTCTATTCTAAATTTTTTAACTTTGTTATTACAATATTCAGTATTTATTCGCTTTAAAATTTTCTTATTGTGGTGATGATTCTTGTTTTTAATGTTTTCAAAGTGTCAGGTTTCTAGTTATTTATTGTATTTCACGCTCGCATCTTTTTATGTTTTGTCACTCCTTTAGTTTTAGTGAAAATACAAGTGTACACTAAAAAAACGACCCCTAATAGTAGTTTTAGTCCTCCCTAATCTCATTAAAAGTTTAAAAATCAAAATATTAATATTAATGGATATCTAGTCCATTTGTATACATCTAGAGAGAAAACACAAATCCCTGTAGTACATAATAAATCTTAATACTTAAACTAAACTTCCTTAAATATAAAAACTCATTTATCTTCAAATTCACTAAGTATCTTTTCCATTTTTATCTCCACTTTTCTCTCTCCAATCACGTTCCCAAACTAAGTAACTGTGACCTTCATTAACCGAAACTTTTTAATTTTCTCTCTCTCTAAATCAGAATTGTTTGGTAATCATCCATTAATCTTAGAAATCTAGTTTGTTCTTCATTAGAGCAGCTGAAATCATCTTCTTCATCCTTTATCAGGTAAAACACATTACAGAAGTAATTTTTCGTTCCATTGATAAGATTTTATATTGTGTTTCAGGTTATTGTAATAAATTCTCTCTCTCTCTAAAGTTAATCATATCTGATTTTGAGTAAAAGTATCAAAGATTTCTTTACTTTTCATTAATTTATGATGGTTGATGTTTATTTTCTCTCTCTTAAATTTTCATTATTGTTTTTGATCTTAATGTTTAAAAGATCTGATTAGTTCAAATCGAGTATGTTATTTTTTCAATCAATCATCATATCATCATTCTTTAGATAGTAGTTTAAGCTTAATGATTTTCACATTTTTTCTTCAGATCTCATTTTTCTATCCGTACAGATATATGAACCAAACGGTTTTCCGTACGGTTCTTTATAATAGAATTTACATTACCTGTACTTTACAGTAAATTTCCATAATTTATAGTAAATTATGCAAACATCTTCTGAACCATGTTTTTATAAGAGAATGTAAAATACGCGTAATTTGTTATACATTTTATATAATTTATAATAAATTCTAAAACATCGTATAAGTGCACATAAATTATGTATTCCTTATTTACCATTACGTGTACTTTTCACCCAAAACAGTAGCCTTGTTAAGCTTACCAAACTACTCAAAACCTTCAAATATTGTCAACATTTGACAAACATTATACATAATTTACGAAACTGTATATGTAATTTATAATACAATATATTATTTTTTTTGTTTAATGTATGTGTATTTATGTGTGTAGATTTGATATAACAGATAGAATTTCAAAGAAAATCATCAAATCAAAGTAAGTCAACGAAACTAAAACCTGGTGGTTGGGATAAAATATATACTGAAGTTGGTCAATTGTTTCCTGGTGATGCAAAAGCATTTGGATATGTTCTTCGACAATATAGTGTAACTGTTGTTTGTCCTGCTCAAGACTACAAATGGAGAGTACATGATGGGCACCATTTTTGAACCAGAAAAGATTTTGTACATTTTTTTTGTAACAGTATGTAAACGATGTGTAATGTAAAAGAAATTATGTGTAATTTATTGAACAAGACCCACATACATTTGATAAATTACGTTGTATACTTGACAAATGATGGTTTCCTCGTCATAAATATCATATAATTTACGTATTTGTTTCATAATTTGTATTCGATGTGTATTTATGTACGAGTAAAAACGAAAACAAATGTTGCTTTAATGTTCCCAGAAAAATATAGTATTTCCAAATCTGAAAGTTAAGTGAGAGAAAGTGCTATATATGTTTTGTATATTAACCCCCAAATCACGTTAAATTGATCCCAAAAAATATACTCTTTCCAAATCTGAAAGTTAAGTTAGAGAAAATTGATTTGAATCGAAAAAAAAAATTTACATAGTACGATAGAGAAAATTGATTTGGTTTTCAAATCTGTAAAGAAGAGAGAATAAATTGATTTGGAAATACTCGTATTGATGGCGTTTCGTTTTGGTTAAGATTTTGGCTTCTGATTGATTCGGATAATAGGAAAGAGAAAATTTGATTTCCAAATCTGTTTAGAGGAGAGAGAAATTATGATTTGTTTCTATCCATTTTTTGCTAATAAATCTCCACGCGAAATTTGAGCGTGGGACATTGACGGTAATGTGTTTAGAAAGTGAAGGTTTTTATGTCCATAATTGATGGCGTTTCGTTTTGGTTAAGATTTTGGCTTCTGATTGATTCGGATAATAGGAAAGAGAAAATTTGATTTCCAAATCTGTTTAGAGGATAGAGAAATTATGATTTGTTTCTATCCATTTTTTGCTAATAAATCTCCATATTTTTCACTAATAAATCTCCACACGAAATTTGAGCGTGGGACATTGACGGTAATTTGTTTAGAAAGTGAAGGTTTTTATGTCCATAATGTAAAAGGACTAAATATCCATATTTTGAGAAGATTGGATCATAAACCTTTTTTTAACATTATTTTGGTCTATATACCCACCGACCCGTTAAAAAAAACTTCAAATATAATGATTGTTTGTGGGAGAAAATATATTCTTTTTATTGTTTCAGTGTGACTCTACCAAGAAATGATGACTATTTATCGATGAGACTATATAGGAGTGACGAAAAAGACACTTGTTGTTCACTATTTAACTTATAGAACTTAAATTATTTCAAAATAAATATCTAGGCGGAGTAGAGTAGGGTCGGGTTGCATCCCTAATCTGAACTCCATCTCCTCGCAGTCTCATGTTTGGATTCTTTGCGAGTAACCCGTCTTCTTTTATATCTCTACGCGAATAGAGCTCGCTAGCTTGTGGTTGTTGGCTACATTTCATGTTTATTTTTCAGGTCTCTCTCCTCTATCACCTTTCACCAAGAACAAGACTGCCCTTTAAGAAATGATGAAGGAAAAGTTAATTCATCCTCTCTCACCAACACACGCATTAGGCTTTGGAAAATGCTTCTTTCACCTATTGAGATGGTAATAAGAAGCATAGGTTTAAAATTTTTGAGATAGAATGTGAAAAGGTGAACGTTAAAATATGCCAAAGAAGAGTAACACTTTATTACGTAACTGAATTATTAGGAGGAAGTAGCATTTTCAGCCAGGGAAAAATTCCAGTTATCTCTCATGGCTCACAGAAGGAACAACGCCTTATATGTTTAGTTTCACAATTTTATTCTTCATTTCGGCATGAACATCACTTGGTTGAGGGTAAAAAATTTTAGACAACTAAAAATAAAATAGAATAGTTATTTGGTTTTAAAGTGAGAGTTAACAGTTCCATTGGAAAGAACAAAAGATAGATCTCAAAATTAGAAATGAAATAGATGCGGTCGATCCGTATAGTAGCTTTAAGAACAGTCAAATAGAATAATTTATGGATTTTTCTACCATGTGATGAAGCATTGAGTTCATTCTTTTTTGTTGAAATACTTGCTTCATAGTCTTGATTTCCACATTTATAAATTGAGGGGGAAAAAGTAAATGAAAGATTTATTATGTGAAGACATGACAAAAAGATATTTTTAATTAAGTCGGATTATGACACATGTTAAGAGAACCTTTCTTTATTTAAATAATAAATTCTTTCTACTATTGATTTTCATTTAAGTGGGAGTACAACTACCACACACCACAAAAGCCCATGATATAATTGGGGGCATTTGCTACGACAGAGATGTTGCACCAAACAGTCATAACTTTTTATTTTGTTGTTGTTTTTCTTTCTATGTGGGTCTCACGTGAACATGACTTGATGTCCTTCATGATGTATTAATAATGTAATAAGTTAATCAGGCTTTACGCTTCTGTCATGTTGTTAGGGTTAGGTCTCATTTGGGTACACAAATAGCTGATATTATGAGCTTTTCTATAAGTCCATAAATAAAAAGCGTTTCTTTTTTAAATATGTATGAGTCGTTTGGTACGCTACATAAAAGGTGTTTCTATATATTAAAAAACTAGGATGTGACATTTGGTAAAAAAAAATGTAATCTTCGTATTGTAGTTATTAAACAATGTGCTTGTATTATTGTATTAATAAACAATACTATAAAAATATTAAAAACTAAAATAAAATAATAGAGATTTTTTAATTTTTCATAAACACATAAAGATCAAAATTAGAGAAATTCGAACCTTATGCATGGTGATGCTGCTCAATGGTGGTGGACGTGTTATGGTGGTGCTTAATGGTGGCGGAGTTATGGTAGTAATGGTGGCCTTAGAATGGAGGGGGTGTTGGTGGTTAGGGGGTAAAATTGCAACGATGGTAGTGCAATGGTGTTGGTGGAGGTGGTATAGTGTGGTGGTGGAGTGGTTGATTTGTGGGAATGATGGTGAAGTGGTTGTGGAATGGTTGTGGTGGTGGAGTTGGGTGAAGCTGGAGTGGTGGTGATGGAGTTGTACTGAAGGTAAAGTTACGTCGGAAGTCGTGAACTTGCGGGGTAGAAGGTGAAGCGTCGGTGATGGTGGTAGAGTGGTGACGAAGGTGGTGGAGTGGCTGTGAAAAAGTTGATGGTTGTAGAATAGTTATGGTGGTGGTGGAGTTGCAGCGAAAGTGGTGGAGTGGTGGTGATGAGTTGCGCCAGAGGTGGTATGGAAGGTGGTGAAGTGTTGGTGATTGTGGTGGAATGTTGACAGAGGTGGTGGGGTGATGGTCAGAGGTGGTGGAGTGATTGTGGTGGCAGAGGTGGTGGGGTGGTTGTGATGGTGGTGGATAATTATTGATGGTGACAAAAAAGATAAATATTTTATTTTATTTTCATAGCTAGCTTTTAATAAGTAGCTATAAACCTCAACAAAAAAAAAAATAAGTAGCTATAAAAAAAGCCACAAAAACGTGGCTTCTGCTTTTTGGAGAAAATTAGCTTTTCTAGTTTAAAATAAGCTACAATTTTTTTGAACCAAACGCACAAAGTTTGCAATAAGCGTTTAAAATATGCTAAAAGCTGGCTTTTAGCTTTTTTTAAGCGGAAACAAATGGGGTTAGGCTTCTTTTTTTATTGGTTTAACTTAGGCGGTTATCGTGCTTACCACATCTTCATGATGTATCAATGCCTTGTAATGAGTAACGTCTAAGTAAGTCGTAGTCGATTTCTCAAAAAAAATAAAATTGAACATGATTTCATATAGATATATAAAAATATTTAATTAATGACACTATTACCCTTCTCTCTTGAGTCTATTAAAGAGGGATTTATACAAGCGGTCGGTGTGATCTCTATTACGCTCCCAACAAAAATGGACGATCAGACTTATCCCTCCTCTAACTGACTGAGTTGTTTTATTATAATATATAAATATATGAGTTAATTCCTATATGACCCCCTACTTTGTGACCAGCTTCCTTTATGGCCCCCTTTTTTTCGTAAATTCAAATATGGCCCCCTATTTTCAAGTAAATGTCATTACTACCCTTCTTAATTCTAAATTTAAAACATTTAAAAAAAGTTATTTCCACCTCACCCCTCTCTCTCTCTACAACTCACCCTTCTCTCTCTTTCCAACTCACCTCTCTCACCCCTTTCTCTCTCCAACTCACCCCTTTCTCTCTCCAACTCACCTTCATCTTCTCCGATTGAAGTCGCCGGCCGGAGATTTTTCCGGTCGGCGACTTCCAAAAAAAAAAAAAATATATTCTCTCATATCTCTCTCTCTCTAAAAATCCGGCGAAGGGGGTTTCCCTTCGCCGGAGTCGTGAACAGACCGATCTGGTCTGTTCACGAGCAGACCTTCAAAGGTCTTGTGGAGAGAGAGAGTTGACATGGAGAGAGATGTGTGGTGGAGAGGAAATGAGGTGGAATTATAATTTTATTTTTATTTTTAATTTTGAAAAAATATTTAAAAGAAGGGTAGTTAGGAATTACATCAAAAAAGGGGGCCATATTTGAATTTACGAAAAAAAAGGGGCCCATAAAGGAAGCTGGTCACAAAGTAGGGGGCCATATAGGAATTAACTCTAAATATATATATATATATATATATATATATATATATATATATATATATATATATATATATATGTTTACTTTATATTTTATTCTAAAATTTCTAACTCTGTTGCTACAATATTCAGGTATTTATACGTTTTAAAATTTTCCTATTGTAGTGATGGTTCCTGTTTTTGATGTTTTCAAAGTGTCCGTTCCTGTAATGATTCTTTAGTTTTAGTGAAAAACAAGTGTTAAAATAAAAAGACTTCAAACATAGTGATTTTTTTGCGGAGATTATTTCTTTCATTGTTTCAATGTGAATCTACCAAGAACCGATGACTATTTATCCATATGACTTTATATCAGTGACGAAAAAGACACTTGTTATTCATTATTTAATTTATAGAACTTAAATTATTTCAAAATAAATATGGTGTAGAGTAAGGTCGGGTTTGCGTCCCTAATCTTAACTCCTCCAATCTCATGTTTGGATTCTTTGGGCGTAACCCATCTTCTTTTATATTTCTCAAAAGTTTTCTTAAATGATACCAGAGATAAATATTTCTGAAAACACTAACATATTCAAAAACTAAATAAGGGAAGAAATTAAACAAATTGTACACGTGAATATATATATATAACCAATTTCTATCGTCATGTGGGGATTAATATACTTCACACCTTAATGAAGAATTAAAAATGTGGGGATCCTTAAACTATATGGTCATCTACCAAAGTTTCATCTATACTTAGCCTACCATTAACCTTTTTTTGGTAATAGGAGGTAATTAATTCAATTTATTTGCAATTCAGAGCAAAATTGAACTGTTAGCAATATCACTCGCCAACCGACTTACAATACAACCAGAAGTCTGAAAAATATCAAACTTTCATAGTTTGACTTAGGTTCAAACTAAATGCATACTTTGCAAGTACGTATGCTACTTTAAACTTTCCATCTTGATGTCCATAATAAGAGGCCGTATTTTCCATCGAGATCAATACAATGAAAACAATTGAGAATATATGAGTATATGATAACAATATGGTGCATGTCCAACGAGATCAATACAATGAAAACAATTGATAATTAATTTCTTTTAGTTATCTAAAATCCTTCGGAATCATAGGTAGCGTTTTTTCTGATAAATACTAGCAAAACTGCATTATTGCTCAGCAAAATTATTTATTCGACAACACTTTCTTTTTTGGGTCAAATAGTTTAAAAACAAAATATCTTTTTATCGAAAAAGTCTTTTTACGACAAATAAAAATTCTATCTTTTCTCCACGAGCTAGAGATAATTCTTTTTTATCTCTTATTTAGTGAAAAGAGAGTGTTTTTCATTTTTTTCTCTCTATAATGGTTTACAGTTTTTAGTGTCTCTATAAGTGTTATTTAGTAATTTAAGATGGGTTTTGGTTAGTTAATTTTGTCTGATAGTTTTATCGAACATGATGATGTCTACAAACTGCTTTGGGTTATCATCCAGAATAAAAAAGATTGTTGTTTCTAATCTCAAACTGCTCCTCCTCGTTTGGGACTAAAACTGCAAGAAACTCGGAAACCTCTCTGAAGCTCTAGTCAGTAAAGAATTCTTGCAGTTTAAGAATTGAATTGGAAATCGAGGTTAGGGATTGAACCTTCAATTTATTTCTTGCCCAATTTGGGACGAACCCGTCGATTTATGTAGGCTCTTTTAGCCGTTGATAATGATTGTGATGAGGTGGCGCAGATCTACCGTCTAGCTATACGAAAGAAACTACTATTTCGTAGTGGTGAGATATTAAGTTTCTTGTTTAGGGTCATCTTATATATTTGATAGATCGTATTGCCGAACTTGTAGATTTCGTGGGAAAAGTTTCTTCCCGATGGATTTTTGAATTTCAAGTTATTCAATTTGTATTTTTTGATATATGTTTCGTCTCGTATCTTGGATCCAAATTGGAGTCAGGTTGGGAAAGTATTAGGCACGCTACA
>BEHA01000852.1:1223882-1252555 GCA_002897215.1 Eschscholzia californica subsp. californica
AATATTTCAGAATTGAAATATCGACCCTCCTTCCGCAGACCTCTCTTACTTCTCCAAAATCTATGGTAAACTTAATCATGTTTAGAGCCAGAACAGGGCTTAGGCGTCTAAGATACTTGTGTCAACCCCCTAATTTTTAATTTGAATGGCAGAGTTCCTTCGGATTCACCTACATCAGACTCGACACGGTTGATCCGTTGAATTTTTTATCTTTTATTGACCTACTCAATTTACGACCAATATTTGGATCATTAGAACAAATATAAAGTTTTGTATAGCAACATCCTTTATGCCACTAAAGTGAAGTGCTATAAGACGGTTGATGCTCATTTAGCACCATTTTACCGTCATTACTAACACCTTAGGTTTTGGAAAATGCTAACACACTGACAACTCTCCCTCGCACTATCTCACACACATTAGGTTTTGGAAAATGCTTCATTCGACAAGTAAGAGTGACGTATTGAGATTTGAGGTAGTATAAGAAAATCGCGGTTTTGGAGAAACAAGAACATTTTTCTAGTGCAAAATTTTGGGTGGAATGTTTTTTGTTTTCGTTTCATTCTCTCTAACCATCTCTTCTCTATGCCAACAAGGCTTGCAGATTGTCATTGTTGGCGACCATTAATTTTTCTTTTCCAAATTCTCTCTCCCTCTATAACCTTTGACAGTCGTGGATCCTGAATGTATTTTTTCCAGATCCTATTTGTAAAGTTTGTGGTCATCCAACTCTCAACCAGTTGGCAATGCGTGGAGAGGATCTTTGAGCTTAACACATGTTTATTTTTGGATGACGTGGAATACGTGTAACTTTTAAGCCTATCATGTGCGGGCCTAGCTCTGATACAATGTTAAGTTTGTTGTCATCCAACTCAAAACCAATTGACAATGAGTAGAGATGACCTAGACATTATATTCTTGGTTGCTAAATTCTCCTTCTCTCATGTGAAATTATTCTCACACTTTCTCCCTTTATAACCTTTCACCATGGAGAAGACTGTAGTTTGGGAAATGATGAAGGAAAAGTTAACACCACTCTCCTTCTCTCACACACACAAATTCATTTTTGGAAAAAGTTTCGTTCATTCACCAAGTAAGAGTTATGCATTGAAATGGTATAAGAAGGAAAAGATTAAAAAAAAGTTAACACCGATCTCTTTCTCTCACCCACACACACATTCGGTTTTGGAGAATGCTTCTTTTATTCACCAAGTAAGAGTTACAATGTAAAAAAATATTTGAAATCAATTTTGAAAAAAACTCATTGATATATGTGATAAAAGAGGGAAACATTATTTAACATTTCGCGCTAGCTTTCATGACTCAGAATAACTTCATCAACGCCCTATGTGCTCACCTTCACAAATTCTTTTTGTCGTAATTTTTGCAAAATCATCACTTTATTTGAGGATGGTAGAATTTTTCGATAACTAATATGAAAAAGAAAAGTTCATTAATGAGAGTTAACACTTCTACTGAAAACAACAAATATAGATCTCAAAATTAGAAGTGAAACAGATGTGGTCTACGCTCAGTATAAAGTAGCTTTAAACTGATTCTTCTTTCAGTGTATATGTTTTCCAACTGTTTCACTAATTGTTGATTTCGAGATTTCTAAATTAAAATGAAAATAAAAGATGTATTATGTAAAGAAGTAATAAAAGAATATTTTTGTTAGGTAAAGTTATGATACATGTTAGTAGAACCCTTTTTTTATTTAAACAAAAGCAATAAAATACAAGTAGGGGTCCAAATTATCACACAAGAAAAACCCATGGCAGAATAATTGGGGCACTTGCTTTGACAATGATGTTGCACCAGCAACCACTCTTAAATTTTTTTTGTTGTTTTTCTTTCACGCGCTACAAATTCTCTCTATGTTATGTGGGACCTACATGAAGATGATCTGACACCTATTCTTTTTTATATATATGCTTTCTTATTTTATATTCTATTCTAAAATTTCTAACTTTGTTATTGTGAATATTTAGCTATTTATTCGCTTTAAAAGTATTCTTGTTTGTATGAATGATTCATATTTTTAATGCTTTTAGTGAGCGTTTGTTATGGTTCTTTAATGTATCTCACCCCAATCTTTTTCTGTTTTGTCACTCTTATAATAATTCTGTAGTTTTAGTGAAAAGAATAAATTTTAAAAATAAAAAAATTTTGGACGTAATGATTTTTTGTGGAGATAATATTCACTTTTCGAAGTTTTTTTATTATTTAAATGTGAGTCCACCAAGAAATGATGACTATTTGTTAGTAAGACTTTATAGTAGTGACGAAGAAGACAACTGTTATTCAGTATTTGATTTATGACACTTAAATCATTTCAGAATAAAGATTTAAATAGAGTTGGGTATGTTCGGGTTTGCCTCCCTCATTGCTCTATCTCGCAACCATATAGCTAATATGTTTTGTTTTATTTTTCTTGAATATTTTCTTAAATGATACAAGAAATACATATTTTTCGAGACATAACATATTCAAAATCTGAATAGCATTCGAAGTTAAAGAAACTATTCATGAGTAGTAATGTATATAGAAAATGACATCAATGTTTTATATTTGGGGATTAATATAGTTCTCACCTTAATGAAGAATTAAAAATGGTTGAAAGATATGGGATCCTTAAATTATTTAGTCATCCACCAAAATTTTATCCCTATTTAGCCTAAAACCAAGATCAAATCAGTTGTTAAATTTTGAGTCATTGTATGTGTTTGAGGATCATTGACATAACATAGAAGGACAATGTTTTCGATAAAAAAAATCAACTCTTAAATCACTTTCAGGGGTCCAAGAGCAATCTACAAATTCCTAGCACACAAAAGTCCATCTTTGTATAAATCAATGACCATTTCGAAAGGAGAAAAACAAAAGGTAAGATTAAGGACCATATACCATAGTAAGAATATCGATAGTGATGATAGTGACATATATGATATAAATATGATGTAAGGTGAATTAGGTTAATACACTGATAATCCTTAATAGTTAAGTTCTTTCAGTTATCCAAAATCCTTTCGAAAAATATAAACAACCTCTTGGCATTTCATGTCTAAATTCTAACTAGAGACAACTAATTGACCAGACAACTAGTTTGACTGTCCCAAGTTGGATTTCCTTTCTGTTTGTCCAATCTAGTTTTTTTTTTGATGATAATTGTCCAATCTAGTTTGTGAATATGTCAAATTCCAAACCTTGTTACTCTGCTCTTAACTATTTTTATGTGGTTGAAAACAATATCTTTATGTCTAATTAGGTTGATTAGCACTTCATTTCATTTGAAAATACTCTATATTTTCTCGAAATCAGAGTTAGAAATAGAAGAATCGGATTCAAACACTAAAAAAACACTTCTTAATTTCTGACGTAACCACAGAATAAAGGCGAGTGACGGGCTAAATACATTTGAACTCGTCTTGTAGACCATTACCTAAACTTCGTATAATTCATCAAAGATTTTTTTCGCTACTTAATCAAGATAAGAAATTATTTAAAAAACTAAGATACATATATTTTTCGTTCTAATAGAGTGTTGATTTAACAATTTCGTCCGAGCAAAATATATAAGAAAAAGTCATTTGTTGAATTTCGAGGCACATTAAAATACGTGTTCATGTTTGGGGACCCCTGACATAATACTTAAAAGGACCACGTGAATTGAACTTTTCTTAAAAGAATAAGTTTTTTATGTCAATTAGTTTTGAGTTGGATGATCACAAACTTAACATGGTATCAGAGCTAGGGTCGCACGTGATAGGCTTAAAAGCCACACGTGTTTTGCATCACTCCGGAAGAAAAACACGTTTTAGGCTAACCACGCCACACGTGAGGTGGCGTGTGAGAATAGTCCCACATGAGAGAAGGACTTTCTAGCAACGAAACATATAATGTCTAGGCCTTCTCCAGTCATTATCAATTGATTTTGAATTAGATGACGACAAACTTAACGTGAAACTTGGTTACAAAAAGAATCAACTCTTATATCACTTTTAGGAGAAAAGATTGCTATATGAATTCCTAGTGCAAACAAGTCTACGCTCAATGACCATTTCGAAAGGGATAATAAATAAAATGTAAGATGTACCGTATAACAGCCTTCGAGAAAAATAATTGGAACTATGCAAAAAGCCTCCTAATAAAATATAAGTCGCATTCACATATGTTCCATTCTTTCATAAACGAGAATTAAAATAAAAATATTTTACACTATTTTGATTACATTATTTCACCACAAAATGAAAAATACATCATGATAATGAAGGGATTAATCTAGTGGCATACATATAGTTGGACTTTTAAAAGTCATAACAAAACGCTAACAATCTATACCATGACTTCAAAAGTCTACAAGATCTTTCATTACCTATACATTACTTGTACTATAAATACATAGAATTATCGCATAAAGGTAATGTAAACAACCTAGAATTATCGCATAAAGGTAATGTAAACAACCCGCTTGAATTGAATTCGTCCTCTCATAGAACGCAAAACTCAACGAACAAAGAAGATCCATCTAAAGAAATTCACCATTGTTTCTTTCATTCTTTGAATGCCATCAAAATAATCAACTAATCAATTTTAATTTGCTCATTAATGTCTAAATTTCTAAGGTGCCCTTGGACCTAAAAAAAATGTAATGGTCTAATATTCTTAAAATTTATGGAGTTTCCACTGGTTAGTAGAGACTAACGTTATTATCCAAACTATTAAGGGGTAAAATGCAAATGAAAACAATATGAGCACTTCGACGTGAAACACACTCAAATTGTCTCTAGTACAAAAGATTGTGTTTTTTAAAGTGAGATTTCAAAAGTGAGATTTCACATCACCTAGTACTTAGTATGTTCTCTAGCACAACCTATTCTTTTTAGACTAGTGAAATTGTACGACCTTTTCCCGAATTATACAAATTATTGTGTTAAATTTTAAGATTACGTAATAATTGGAGAGGTAATTTGAAACAATGGCACGATAATTTAACGTTGTTTAATCCTAGATCTTCCCCTATAATCACTATAATCGCGAATTTGATTCGTTATATTCGTCAAACAAAACTCTACTAATAAAACTTTACTACCCAACTCATGTTCATAGAGGGTTTCATACTTTCCTATAATTAATATAGGAAAATAAATAATATTTATCTGGTAATAATATCAGATGATTACAAAAGATATTCTAAATTCATGACACTGAATCTTCTAGATCTTCAAATATCTTGAATATTTGTTGACCCTGAATTTTCATTTCTCCACCACATTATTCACGTATCTCATTAAGTCATAATATACTGCGTTGGAAGTATGAAAAGATTTGTTATGATTACTCGCAATCTCACTTTGACAATCTATTGCCTGTTACAATTCCATTTATTTGTGTACCTAAGTCATGCCATATAGGAGAAGTAATTGATATTTATGATTACACAATATCTTTGAAATAAACTATTAAATATTAGGTATCTATCAGCAATCGAACTCTAATTCTTAGTGAAACCAAACATTAACCTAAAATAATCTGATTCTAAAAAATTTAGGTCATGGAATTGTGATTCTCAGAAAATACATTTCATTCTCGCGCATCAAACATGGTCTTAATGTATCTGACAAAACTATTGTTTTAGTGTTGCTCTTTAGAAAAGATAGATACAAACGAATAGATGATTTCTTCTTAACGTTAATAATTTTATTCGCTCACACTTCACTAATATTTTTCTTTGGTTTACATTAAATATTTTTTGTTAAGATCTACATTAAATTGTGCGGTCACTTTATATCATATATTAAGACCGTGTTTATTGATGGCCCACCCGAAACACAAGCATATGATCTTCAAAATGAATTGTGAAATATTTCAAGGCAAAACTTATGAGAAATTGTTTTGGTGTTACTTTCGGTGAGGATGAAGTTGTATGTCATTGCAAGAAAATATGTTATCCCGAAGTATGTTCATTTCTACTAGTTCTAGGAAAGTGGTCTCATGGTAGGGATAAAGAAACATATTTCGTATTGTTTAAAATTTATATTTTTGGTGCAGTTCTAAGATAATGGGCCCACACTTGCATAAATACAAAATCGCAACCAAACAATTGGGTTATTACTTTCAGAACTTATTAATTTTCGTACAAATAAATGATATCAAACACAACCTAAATATTTTTACCTGGCGACTTGTTGTCCCAGTTGATACCCTAAAAAGGGAATTTAAAAGAGGGAATATTATTAGTCCACTGTAGGAATTTATTTTGATAATTGCTAGACAAAATTGTAGTTTTACTCAATTGAACTACATAAAAGGTACTCTCTTTCTTACTTTTACAAACTTTGTTGTGAAATAATTTTCAATTAACATTCTACAATGAGATAAATAAAAAACCGTAATTATGACCGTAATAGATTATTTTGAAATCCAAAAACTAAATGGAGACTGAAAACTCAGTGCAACTCCAATGCAACACTTAAAAAACTATGTGTCAAAAGTAAAAAAATTAATTTCTAATTGTCTCTTTCCTACTTAGTCACTTAGAAATATTTGATAGAAACTCCTCTGAAATTAATCGTTTAGGCGACACTTTGAGATCCGTAAGAAGACACTCTAAATTTAGAGTGTCCTCTTGAGGATCTCTATAACAAATTCTACCACACCCTTTTAGAGGTTCAATTCGAGTTTTGGACATTAGATGGTTCGAAAACACACTAAAATATCTTGTGTGTCATTTTAGATTTTAGAGTTTGGGTGTTGCATTCGAAATGTTGTTGTCTTAGTTAAGCGAAATGATAGCAATAAAAAAAGGTAAATTCACCGAACACAGAAGTTAGCGACATGAATTATGTTAAATCACGATCATGTGGTAATCGGATAAATACATTGAAATAGTCGACACGATAATTTAACTTGGTTGGATTCGTTACATAGGTCAGGCATAACTGAATAAATAAAACTCTAGGTCTCGTTTTCTAACTAATGTTGGAAACTAGAAAATATCTATATACTAATAATATTATATAATTACTAAAGATATTCTAAATACATGAAATTCAATCTTCTAGATCTTCAAATATCTTGGATCTTCTTGATCTTCAGATCTTTTATTCTCGATCCGCGTAATATTATTCACATATCTCATCAGATGGTTTTCTCTCTTTCGACAGATTTTCTTTCGCTCAATCCATGTCGTTAGTTAATCACCATTTTCGA
Organism: Eschscholzia californica subsp. californica; assembly: GCA_002897215.1. NCBI lineage: Eukaryota > Viridiplantae > Streptophyta > Magnoliopsida > Ranunculales > Papaveraceae > Eschscholzia > Eschscholzia californica. The sequence goes on from BEHA01000852.1 coordinate 1,231,095, forward strand.
TAAACTTCAACTCGCCTTTTTCGACCACCTATCAGTTCTATTAGTTGAGTGGTAACATTACGGTTATGTTTGGCGCGCGGGGATTAGAATGTGATTCCTGAGAATCGCATTTCCGTAACGCGATTCCTGAAAATCAGATTATTTTAATTTAATGTTTGGTTCGACTAGAAATAAGAATTTAATTTCTAATAGATTTCTAACTTGGTATTTGGTTCGTATACGAAAAGGAATTTAAACTTTTATAAAAGTCATGTAATATCCTTTTACTTAAAGTACATAAGTTGTAGATCAACTTTGTCATATATTTTAATCAGTATTATCTATTCAAATTTGTAGATATGAAATAATAACGTGATATACCAATTTAAGTTGTATTTAAAGATTTATTTAAAATAAATAAAGATCTCGGCTAATTTTTTTTTAAGACGTTATAAGATCGATTATGAAAGAACAAAGAACAAGAGAGAAGAGAAAAACCAGAGAGAGGGAGAAAGTTGCTATGGTAGTGACTAAAACTCTAGATTTTTAATTTTTTTAGTTAAAATATTATGTGAAGGACAATTTTAATATTAGTCATTCTCATATTTTATTAAGAATTATTTTGTATATAATATTAAATTAAATAATTCTCGTGAACGGGAATCACAAACCTACCTCGCTCGGTAGGTTTGCTATCACCCCATTGGGGGGAATCCAATTCATGGAGGAATAGGATTTTCTTTTCATTTCCGCGAGCCAAACAGTTGTCAGCATTGTGATTCTCAGAAATCACATTCCATTCCCACGCGATTCCCGCACATCTTTAGCTATTACCCCATTTGGAGGGAATCCAATTCATGGAGGAATAGGATTCTCCATACATTCCTGCGAGCCAAACACTAGTCAACATGTGATTCTTAGGAATCACATTCTATTTCCACGCGATTCTCGCACATCAAACATGACTTAAGGGTGTGCAGCGATCAGTCGTCCACTATCAAATAAAACTTTGTGACAAAAGCTTAAATTGCTCGTTATGTAAAACATTATAAACTAGTAAGTTATTATTTAAGTTTAGTTTTTTTTTTTGTATTGTCAACGTGCCTCTAAATCATGACTTAAAAGGTGGAAGATTAAACCTTTTATCATCCAATTCAGAGTTGTTGGTATTTTTACACTAAGTTATGTTTTATAGTCGATTCATTGTTGGTCGGTTTGGTACCACTGATTTTGGGGCAACAAATGGTGAGAGAGAATCATGAGGAGGGTGACCTGTGTATATATTTGGAGAAATCGAATAGGAAATTAAGATCTTTCAATCATTGGATTAGATCTACATTAAACTCCCAAATAAAAATAGACGGTCAGATTTATCTCTCTAATAACCGACTGAACTGTGTTAATATATATGATAAATAGATAACGTAGACACGTAAGTTAACGCTGTAAGATAAAAATATTTCTTTTCAAAGACTTTAAAGTACCTTCACGTTTTACCGGTTCAAACTTTAGTTTCAAACAAATTAGTCTGTGTCGAATGCACGGGTTATACCTAGTCTATAAAAATACTAGTAAACTTTGTCTGAGAATGGTGAATTGTAGAAAAATGAGGGATGTTGTCTAGTAGTATCCTCTTTCTCTCTCTAGGTTATTACCGGATCAACCGTTAACGGAGTTTCTTTCTCTTCTAACTTACAAAATGTCTCATTTAATTACATTCACAAGATACCAACTCTGATACTGAAAGAAGAATTTTTGCCCTAAATTTCATGAAAAATCTCCTCTCTTGATTCATCTTCTTCAACCTAAATTACTGTAAAACAATGGGTTCTATTGTTCCATTTATAGACCTAAATCTCCTACCTGATTCACCTGAAGTACCCGAACCACCCCCATTGATTTTCCCCAAAATCGAAGCAAAATCTGAACCTTTTGATGAACAATTTTCAATTTTACCTAATTTTAGCTCAAATTCGAATCAAAACCCTGATCCTGATCCTATACAACAACTATTTCCTGAGTCTAATTCAGAAGGAAATGATGTTTATTCTGAATTTTTTCGAGTTTCTGAGCTTTTTCGTTCTGCTTTCACTAAGAAAGGACAGAAACTTGAAAACCCTAGTAGAGATTTAGATCCAGATTCATTATCAATTGTGCCTCGTTACGAAGATGATAGCAACAATAATAATAATGCTGTTTCAACAGCAATTGTTCAAAGACAGAAGAGTGATGTTAGATCATCTGAGATGGTTAGGGTTTCAGAATTAGGGATTGAAGATCAAAGGTATTTTAGGGATTTAGTTAGAAAAACAAGAATGGTTTTTGAAACACTTCGTATTTCTTTTCTTCAAGAAGAAGAAAGATTAAGATTTGAAGGGCTTGCTAGAAGAAGAGGGGATTTAAGAGCTGCTTCTTTGATGAAACTGAAAGGGCTTTGGTTAAATAGAGAGAAAAGAATTATTGGTTCAATTCCTGGGATTTATGTTGGGGATATTTTCTTCTTTAGAATGGAATTGTGTATTCTAGGGTTGCATGGACAAGTTCAAGCTGGAATCGATTACGTTCCTGCTAGTCGATGCGAAAGTGGTGAACCAGTAGCTACCAGCATTGTTGTTTCAGGTGGGTATGAAGATGATGAAGATGCTGGTGATGTTATTATATATACTGGTCATGGAGGACAACTTAACAATTCATCAAAACAATCTGTTCATCAAAAGCTTGATGGAGGTAATCTTGCTTTAGAAAGGAGTCAATTTTATGGGATTGAGATTAGGGTAATTAGAGGTATTAAAAATGAAGCAAGCCCTACTAATAAAGTTTATGTTTATGATGGTCTTTATAGGGTTGTTGATTCTTGGTTTGATATTGGTAAATCTGGTTTTGGTGTTTACAAGTATAAACTAGTAAGAATTGAGGATCAACCAGTAATGGGTAGTTCTATTATTAGGTTTTCTGTAGAATTGAAAGCGAATCCATTGGCATTAAGACCTTCTGGTTACTTGAGTCTTGATATATCAAGAGGAAAGGAAAAATTACCTGTTTTCCTCTTCAATGATATTGATTCTGATCAAGGACCATTGTATTTTGAGTACCTAGCCAAGACTGTTTACCCTCCATTGGCATTTGAGCAAATGGGAAATAGTGCTGGTTGTAATTGTGTTACTGGTTGTTCTGATGATTGTTATTGTATCCAAAAAAATGGAGGGGAAATCGCTTACGATCAAAATAGATTGCTCTTGAGAGGGAAGCAATTGATATTTGAATGTGGTAGACACTGTAGTTGCCCTCCAACTTGTCGTAATCGTGTAAGCCAATATGGGTTGAAGCACCGGTTAGAAGTATTCAGGTCTAGAGAAACGGGTTGGGGAGTCAGGCCTTTGGATTTAATTACGGCTGGTTCTTTCATTTGTGAGTATACTGGAGTGGTACTTACCAGAGAACAAGCTATGGTTCTTTCGATGAATGGTGATGGGTTGGTCTATCCTAATAGGTTTCCTGAACGATGGACAGAATGGGGAGACTTCTCTCAAGTTTTTCCGGATTATGTTCGGTCCAAATACCCTTCAATTCCTCCCTTAGATTTTGCAATGGATGTTTCAAGAATGAGGAATGTTGCTTGCTATATTAGCCACAGTATATGCCCTAATGTGTTGGTTCAGCTTGTTTTGTACGATCACCACAATTTGATGTACCCTCATCTTATGCTTTTCGCGATAGAGAATATCCCGCCTTTCAGAGAGCTCAGTATTGATTATGGGGTCGCTGACGACTGGACAGGGAAGCTTGCTATTTGCAACTAGATTTTGAATATTTTTTGTTGTTGTTTTGGGCATACGATGCTTCAAGCTGTTTGGAAGGACCAACCACTCTTACTTATAATGGTAATGACCCTGAGTCTTTTCTCAGTTTACATATAATGTCTTTCTCTGACAGTCTGACTCTATGCTTAGACAAGGAACCGCACTTTGTCCTTGATCTCTTTTCTTTATTATGTGATTGTTGTTAGTTTGTCTCTGATTCTTGTAGGTTCTGAACTAATAATTGTTTTACTTTGCTATTCCGTAATAGTCATCATCTTGGGTTGATCAACATAATATCATTTTAAAGAAAAGACAACAGTTTTATGCTTGATTTGCCATTCTTCTTTATTTCTGCTCGTTTTCTTTTTTGTTCTTGAACTCACCCATATGTACATTTTGTATTATATAACGACTTGATTGAGATGTTAATTGCTTTTAACTTCAAAAAAAGATGTGAATTGCTCTCTTATTGTCATGTTTTCTTTTGTTTAGCGGGCATATATTTGGCAGAAAGAAAGAATATATGTTGCATAGTATGGCCACAAATTGAGCTAATCACTATCTCCGTGGTTTGAGTTGCCTAGGTAATTTGTGTTGCTTGCATAGAGCTACAAGTATAAGACCAAACTGGAAAGCACGATTTGTTGCCGTGGGCCGTGATATTTGCAAATATTCACTAATTTCTGGCATATCGTTTGGAAATTTAAATGTTTATCATTACATCATAAAACATATATTTCTAGATAGGCAGATTTAGTATACATGTATGATTAGGTAAAATCATCAAAGGAGGTTCTTTGTTGTTTTATATTATCTGATTTATGCTACATTTACGACAACAGACACACACTAAAAAGAATAGTAAAGCCTTCGAATACTCACAGTTAGAGCTTGCTAATAAGAACATATTTGGTTCTTAACCCTATCTTGTCAAAGAAAATTCTTATAATAGTGAATTTTGAAGTTGCTGGTGTATTATTATATTGTTCGGTCAATCTACTAATCCATTTTATTTTCCTGTTCTTCCCCATCTATCTTCGTGTTTGTAATGCTTTCGACCTTTCGCTTTCGTATATTGTTCTCAGCGCTAATTCTTCCAAAAACAATCTATTTGCAGATGGAACTCTCATTCTATAAGTAGTAGTGGGAGATTTTGAACCGAAAAGATGCAAACAGATAGAACCTTTGGCTTTGTTGCTTTTGGCTAAAAATATTATGTACAGGTTTCCATTTCATGATATAAAGGCTGACAAGAAAATACAAACAATCAAGGGGAAGAGAAGTAATGCTTCAAGATTCGAGATCGACTTAGATGGTATTTCTGGAAAACACAAAACTGTTGTTACTCTGTATGTGAACTCTTCAGTACCCTAATCTTAAGGAGATTTTACGCTGAAGAATATTTTGTATGTTTATATACGTACGTGTAGCTTCTGAATGTACGAACTCTTGTATCTGATGATTCTGATCATGTATATACAAGTGAAACTTTGCTGCAGACACAACATGTACCTAAAAAAAACTTCATGTTTACAATTTTTTTCGCTCTTTTACGAATTGATAGTTCACTTATAACAGATACAAAGGCCAAGGGAAGGTCAATTTCACTAACTACAAATCAAGCACCAATCTCGCTATCGTCTATCCCTTCCAGTGTTCCAGGTAAACTTCCGATTTCGTCTGTCATGGTCCTCAAGCATCATATCATGAAAACTTGTCTGACTCCTTTTCTGCAAACTCATGATTTCTGCATGTTAGTTTCAAATCCTGTATACTCTTTCTTGGGGAGAATGGGGTTTATGTTTCTTCATTCAAAAAGATGGAAACTTGTCATGCAGATAACTGGAGTTAAACCCTTTCTGTTGATAATTAGAACCCCATAACCTGTCTTAGCTTCCATATCAAATTGCCTATTTCCCTCAAGCAGTACTTGATTCCCCATTATGGAAGAAAGAGTGCAGGTTAAGCAATTCCCATGGAACATAAACTTTGCTTGCAGTTTAGGAAAACTTAAAACACAATTTCCATAAAAAGGACAGAAGAACTGAAGAAATGAAAGAAGATCGAAAACCATGACAGATTGTGGTCGAGAAGGGAAAAGTTCAAATGTCGATCTTAACTTTTCGAGTTTGTTCGATCATCTGATGTTTTCAGCAAAAAACAGCGATGGGTCTTCTTCATCTTCGTCCTCGTTGAATCAAGTCGTCTTGAACGGAACAAACACAGGTGCATCAGCAGTTTTTAACCAAAAAAAATCGGGTGATTCTGAGAACTGTTATAGCATTAACATTTATGTGAACAACAATGTTCAAGGAATTAACAACTCCATTGTGTTGGGAAGTGAGGTAAGTATAAGAAATCCTGGAGTTCATCTATCTTTCAAGGATCTGAACTTGAGGAAAACCCCTCTGAAGAAATCTAGGAGGATGAGGAAGAAGAAGACTATCGGAAGGATGGTAGAGAAGAAAAACAATGAATCGACATGGTCCGATCGAGTACAAATTTATTTTCTCTTGTTCTGTGTTCTGATTCTGTTCTTTAGGTTCTTATTCTAGGATGCTAACTTACCTAAAGAAAAGTAACTTCTTATTGTGTTGTTCATCGACAAATATGATAAATCTTACACAAGAACTTAATATTACAATTATTCTTACACTCCATATACACCTACCTGTAAAACCCTTTGGTACTTATATTTAACCCCAAAAGGCATAGTAGAGTCAAGTTTAAACAGGACCCCAGTATTGGGTTGTTAAATGACTTCACCAATAATTTGTGGCTGATCATCACAAAACATGATGAATGTTTCTAGGGTTTGGCTGGGTGCCTCCATTTGGGTAATTTGATTTATTTAGACATAATATCATTTTTAGCAAACCTAGAATTTGTATAAGAAAAGTTAGGTTACCGAGTACTTTCTTTCTTGTCGGAATACTTTATTTGAGTTGTTCGTGGACTAGTTTGAATAACATATGATAATATATGACATATTGAATACAAATCTTATAGCCAATTTTATGTCTCAAGATTGTATATCATATGGTTAGGAAATTCAATGAATGGGTACCTCCATATTGACATTAATTTATACGGTTATATGCTAGATATTTTAAGCCAGTAAATGACCTTATAACCTCCTCATAAATAAGTAATAAAAAGAAAATTTAAGAGCTACCTACCCTTTGACATGAGAATGGGGAACTAGCAATAGATGTGATTATTCCCCTAGTTGTTTGTTTTGTTTCTCAATACTTAGTGGTTGTGCACTTCTTTTTCTACCCCAAAATTAGAGCTTCAAAGAGCTAAAATATACTTACAAATTGTTTTGGAGGTAATACAAGGGGATGTGGGAACCTAAAATATACTTTATCGAGATAGTGTTGTAAATGGGTCGGAACCTAATAATTTACATGGGCAAGAATACTAAGTGACTACATACTTCAATAGTAAAGAAAAAAGTATTGTCATTGTCCCTAGCATTACACTTTCGTACAACTGAGTATAGTTGGAAAATGAAACCCGTTATTGAATAGAAACTGGTCGGCCACTACTTCTAGCTCGAGTGACGTTGTTATGGCACGTAACCCTGATTTAAGACTCCAAATTATTATTTAACGCCTTAAATTCAATCTAATACTCCAACTCTGTTTTAAAATTGCTTAAGAGATCCATTTGTCACAATTTCCAACACTAATGTAGTTTTTTCGAAGTCGTGCTAATATAATCCATTAACAATTTTTTTTTTTTTTTGAAAGACCCATTAACAATTAGCAATTGCTTCTTTTGAAGTTTCCCCTCTAATATTATATTACAATTTCAACTATAATATATTCAATTAACAACGAAGATTCTTTCGCTTACCAACCAAGCTTCCTCTTTTTGATATTTAACTTCCTAACTATTTTATCACATAAGTGTTCTCTAGAAACAATAATATTTGACTTGTACATAAGTTTGCTCTTCTTGTGCCTCTTGCGGTCTTGCCTATATTATATGATATCAACAACAATTAGCCGTTGAAATCAACAGCCTCCGAGATCTGTGTCGGCTGCCCAAGCCGGCCCACTAAACACGGGCCGTCTCGTGAGTGTTAGGGCTACCCCACAATCTAGTCGCCGTCACGTATTTTTTGTTGACTCGATTGGATATGGAGGGTTCGGATCTTCCGCTTCCCAGTGGGACCCATTTTTCTATCTAACTTTTGACACGTGTAAACATCTAAACGGTAATCACACTCCAAAAAGTAAAAAACGGCACAAAAGTTCATTTCTAACCATCCATTTATTACAACTCGACAAATTGTCAGCTGACGTCACTTCCTAAATCTGACATGTCCGTTTCATCCTACGTGGAGAGAAACAAGTGTGTAGTCTTTGGTGGAATCTAAGATAGATCTCGCCACGTGGGGAAATAATAAAAGAAGATCTCAATAAATGAATCACGTGATGAGATTTAATTGGGTGTCGTAAATTTATTATCTTGTTATGGGTAACACAGTATCGTACAATTCAGCACCGACTACCGACAGGCGACAACAAAGAAAGAGGGAAGGAAGCGTACGATTCTAATGTGCGCCAGGTTGTACGTTTCAAATTAGATCACCAAGAAAGGTGGGGTGCTTTGGGGGCATCCACTTACCACTAGGGGAATATAGAATTTGGATGTATGTAGTTGCACCAAAATTGACTGGAATACAATCACCACCACCACCAATCCACCATCACCACTTCCGATCACTACTATCACTAATTTTTCTCTCTCTATGTCCTCTTCCGAGCACAATCACCTCTGACTTCTGCCACCACTCTGTGTCCTCTTCAGACCAAAACCACGAATGGCCTATGCCACTGGCCTCTTACTTTTTTTGTTGAAAACTTTTTGGCCTTGTTTATGTCTCCATATCTATGTCATTTCTACACCCACTGTCGGCACTTCCAATCACCTCCATCACAAAATTTTCTCTTTTTTTGTCCTCCGAACACAACCACCTCCGACTTCCACCAGGACCACCATCACTAATTTTTTTCTCTATGTCCTCCGACCACAACGATCTTCGACCCATGCCGCCCTAATTTCATTTTCTCCCTATCTTGGGCTTTTATTTATGTCACCATTCCCCCTCCACCTCCTCTTCGTTTGGGAAGAGGAGTCACTTCCCTTTTTATGACAAATAGTTTTCAGCAAACTTAGTTGGAGGTTGATGTTAGTGGTGGTGGGGGTCAGGAATAGTGGCGTGAAGCTAAGTCAAGATTGACTAGAGGTTTAGAGCAAGTTCAATCAAGGGCTCTTGGGGTAATTAAGGGCCCCTCCCCCTGGTCCAACCCCAGCCGTCCCTTGATTAAGGGTCGGCTGAACTCTCCAACATGACCGTTGGGGAGTTCGCAACGGTCATGTTGGGTGATCACATCCAGCCGTTTGATGTGATCCAATGACCAGATTTGATTGTTAACGGTCCAATTGTTTTTTTTAACAAAATAAAAAAACTCATCTAGTCGTTGGATCACATCCAACGGTCCAAACTTTCTTATTTTTTTTAAACAAAATAAATAAAACTCATTAATTAAAAAACTTAAAATGCATTACATTGATAAAAAAAAACTTAAAATAATATATTCGTTGTTGTTAGATCTCGTATTTCACACGTGTTCAATAAGATCCGCCTCCAACCGGGTGTAGATGTCATGTCTAACTCAACCCATACGGTCAAGCAATTCATCTGTAACGATTTTCCACGATGTACCGGACCCATTTCACATTCATCGACAACGGTTGTAGCATTTGCTCATTCGTCTTCAATAATCATGTTTTTTTTTTTTTCTGAAAGTCAATAATCATGTTATGCATTAGAATTTGTAGAGAAAGAGAGTTGTATTTATAGAGGAAAAAAATTGATAAAGAATCTAATATGGTGGTTGGAAGGGTAGAAAAGAGATAAATTCAAAATTCAAATTTTAGGGTCCCAATAGAGGCTAGGGTTGGAGCTGAATTTTAAGAGTTGAACTGAGGCTGTAAAATTTGGTGAAAAAGTGGTTTAAGGGCCTGAGACAGTCCCTGGTTGGACTTGCTCTTATATACCCCACCAAAAACATGACACCACCCCCTAGAAATTTCCAATTGGGTCTTCATTTTACTCTCTTTCTTCATTTGACTTCCTCTCTCTCTTATATAGTAAGTACTCCATATGATATGACTGTATCATCACTGGTAAATTTATTTGATTCAAACTGATCTAGTTATGGAAATTGATGGATCTGGTTCTTCTTTTTCATCTGGGGAAGTCTTCATATTTGAGGAAATCAAGTAAATTGCAATTTCTTTGGTAATAATTTAGTCAAACTTAAATTGAGTTCTCCAATTTGATCTATTAATTCATCAAAGAATTAGTACTCAATTCATATCTAGATTCAATTGTTCTTTACCCATTTTTAATCGATTCTGTTGTCTAAATTGAAATCTGGTAGTTTGATTGTATTCTGGAAGTAAAATAAATTAAGGGTTTTCAAATTTGGGTTTAGATATATAGATTTACTATGTCAATGTTGTGAGTTAGGGTTTCTGTTCTTGTAAGTCTTTATTAGTATCTTTGCATGCTGATGAGACGTCGATCTATTGCTACCATTCCAACTGATCAGATGGAGAAAATGGTTGGAAAGAATCAACAAACTCGAATCTTTTTCTTAATTTCATTATCTGTTTTGTTTTGGTTCTTTCTCTTTTACTTCCAAGTTATTGTTCTTAAAAATGGTTCTGTTGATGAATCTATACAAATACAAGAACAAAAATCAGTTTCAGAGAGCTTTTCGAACACCATTGATGAACCCAAACAAATACCTAAACTAGGTTCTGAGAGTTTTCTGAGCACCATTGATGAACCCAAACAAATACCCAAACCTGTTCCAGTTCATACAGAGTCAACAAATTCGAAACCAGATTCCGATAGTTATCCGTTTAGTCGGGCATTAAGAACGGTCGATAATAAGAGTGATCCTTGTGGGGGAAGATATATTTATGTTCATGATCTTCCACCTGAATTCAATGAAGATATGTTGAAGCAATGTAAGAGTCTTAGTCTATGGACCAATATGTGTAAATTCACTAGTAATGCTGGATTAGGTCCTCCGTTGGAGAATGTCGAAGGTGTGTTCTCGAATACTGGGTGGTACGCGACGAATCAGTTTGCTGTTGATGTGATCTTTAGTAACCGAATGAAGCAATATGAGTGTTTGACGAAAGATTCTTCGATTGCCGCTGCTGTTTTTGTCCCGTTTTATGCAGGTTTAGATATTGCACGATACCTTTGGGGATATAATACTTCAGTTCGAGATGCTGCATCTTTGGCTTTGGTGGATTGGCTTGTGAAGACACCTGAGTGGAAAGTTATGGGTGGGAAAGATCATTTTTTAGTTGCAGGAAGAATAACATGGGATTTCAGGAGATTATCTGATCTTGAATCTGATTGGGGTAATAAACTTTTGTTTCTTCCTGCTGCTAGAAACATGTCTATGCTTGTGGTAGAATCGAGCCCGTGGAACGCAAATGATTTCGGTATACCATATCCTACTTATTTCCACCCGGCAAAGGATTCTGAAGTGTTTGCTTGGCAAGATCGAATGAGAAATTTGGAACGTCCATATCTTTTCTCGTTCGCTGGTGCTCCTCGTCCCGGTAACCCCAAGTCAATTAGAGGGCAATTAATTGATCAATGTAGGAAATCCAAGGGTGGGAAGCTACTCGAATGTGATTTTGGGGAGAGTAAGTGTCATTCTCCTAGCAGTATAATGCAGATGTTTCAGCAGTCTTTGTTCTGCTTACAACCTCAGGGTGATTCATATACTCGAAGATCTGCTTTCGATTCAATGTTGGCGGGTTGTATACCCGTATTTTTCCATCCTGGGTCGGCTTACACACAGTATACATGGCATCTTCCTAGGAATTACACGAGCTATTCAGTCTTCATTCCAGAAGATGACATACGTAACAACGGTAGTATCGAGCAAAGGCTTCTTCAAATTCCTCCTGAGCAAGTTAAGATCATGAGAGAGGAGGTTATAAGCCTTATACCAAAGCTTATCTATGCTGATCCTAGGTCGAGATTGGAGACCCTTAAAGACGCCTTTGATGTAGCTGTACAGGCAATTATCAACAAAGTTACTAATTTAAGGAAAGATATTGTTGAAGGACGGACAAACGATGATTTTATAGAGGAGAATAGTTGGAAGTACGAATTATTAGAGGAAGGACAAAGGGAGGTAGGAGCTCATGTGTGGGATCCTTTCTTCTCAAAACCGAAGGGAGAATCTAATGGGGACTCTGGCGATTCATCTGCTGAAGCTGCGAAAAATTCTTGGAAGAATGAACAAAGGGATCGATCATGAATTGCATCAAACAGAGCTTCATCTACACAATGGAAGTTCCTATCAAGTATAGTGCTTGCATTCGGGAGCTCCAGTATCAGATCAATAGGTATGGATTCTGATTCGTGATCTTATATAGAGAACTTAAAATTGAGCTCCCATGTGTACAACCTTGTTTGCATCTAAATATATGAACAAATGTTTTAAACTACACATACAATTCTATCTTTAGAAAGTTATGAATCATCTTGCATTAGAATAAGGATTGTTTTTCGTTATAATCGTCATTTACTTTTGCCACGGGCATAGATTTTGCTCATTTGGAAGCATGATAAGTCTCAGTTTTGTTCGTAATTTTTTTTCATAGTGTTTCGATGAATGATAATGTTATAGCTGTTACCCGAATATCAGAAATCTTCTTCAATTCAATCATATTATTAAAAAAACGTCATAGATCTTGCTTGAATTGGTCTTTGTTGTTGTGTTTAGATTGTGGAAACACTGATAATTTGTGCTGGTTTTGTCAAAACCATGTTAGCGAGGAACAAATGGAAAAAATAAAGCCTAAGAACACCATGATTGGTTTCTAGCCAAACCGTTTCTTCAGCCATCGACTGTAATAACTCAATGGGCATCCAACTCAGTACCAATCTACATAAGTAGAGAAACCCTAGATATGAGTGTATTTCTCGCTCATGAAACTTTCTTTTGTCCATGTGGGACTATTCTCTCAGACTGCAACCAACCCGTGATATAGTTTATGTAATAGCCACTTTCCTCACCTCCTAAGGCTTCTAAGTTGTTTTTCGTTAGCTTCTGCAGCTCGACTTGGTTTCGTGTTTGTATTAGTTTTGTCAAAATAATATCGAAAGACTGATCATACTGTTCTTGATTCTGAGATCACTGCTTATGCTTATGGATCTTTTCTTTCTCTTGTTCTTGGGGTTTCCATGTCCTAACTTTATTTGAAAACTAATTACCTAATCATGGACAAAATGATACTTAAATCCAAACACACCCAAAAGGAACATAATTAACAAACATATTAGTATTATCTTTTCTTTTACCTTTTGCTTTTCTCCTTAATTTTATTCATTAAGAACCTAATTTCCTTTTGCTTTAACTTACTATAATATATTGAAAGTCATTTTAAATAGTATTTCTTTGAGTCAGATCTCTGAGGATCTGGCTAGAAGGTGTTATATTAGAACAGAATTGTCTATACCTTTCAATCATTATCGTGGTTCATGTGAATTACCACACAAAATGGGTAAGTCACTACATTAGTTGGTGGTGTTTGTTTTCTTTATTGTCCCAATTTGATCTGATTAGGCTGACTCAAATGGACCCAAAATCGACCGAGATTTACGTGTCGAACAAAAAGAAACATTATGTTACGACGAAAGCAAGTAATCCAAGAAAAGTAATAAGAAATAAAGAACAATCACACAGAATACAAGAGATTTACGTGGTTTGGTTGGTGAGACCTATTCCACGACGACAAAGACGCGATGATTTCCACTATGATAAGCAAACAATTTACGCAAGAGATTCGTGAGAATTCGACACAGATATCTCCTAAGGTTTTAGTTTATATAACTACTAAAACTCTAATCCCACCGACACACCGCCTCACCGACTCTCTCGTTCTAAATCCGAAATACACATGGATACGCTAACACTAATAACCGACATAAACCCTACTCGGCATTCCAGCTCTGTCTCGAAGTCCGGCTCTACCTCGGAGTCCTGCTTCACATACCAATTCTGTCTCGGTAATCAGCTATGCTAACGGCTCCAAAACTCCGCCTTGTAAGCGGTTGGCGAGCAAACCGGATTAGTTATCAACCCATATTCAAGACACCTTCAACCCATTCTAATAATATGACTCAGAGTCAATCCACACTTGGAGTTAGATTTTAAATCTCGCTTAGGATAAAAACACTATTAATGGATCATTTCTTGATAAACTGCCACCCATTCCCATCTGAATAATTTGCATTCCGAAAAATAATCTGTGTGAGAGTTTGTATGTGGAATCCTTTGGTTGCATTTTTTTTTTTGCATTTTTTTTTTGAGTCCGACTCGTCTAAATCTCAATCATCTTATTCAAATAGACTTATGTAAGAGCGATTAGACGTCAAGAGTATTCTAAAATCTCACACGAATTATCATTCAAATCATATTCCATATTTGAATTAGAAAAATAAACGATACTTTAGTTTGTGTACCATCCATCTCCTTTGTCTCTCTACTCCAACATTATCTAGAATAGATATAGTAAGTCTATACCCTTTCCAAAGTATTCTTTCATTTGTCATTAAACGGAATAATCCAAACCGCCCACCCAAAATCAAATATTCATATACTTTTACGAAAGGAAAGTGTAGATAACGACATCTTGATGTGGCCTATCTTGGACTTGTGGAAAAAATAGTAGGGAATCTAGGCAGTATAATCCTAGCTAACATTTCACATTTTTTTTAACGTCATATGTGTAATTTACGCCATTATCTTTTATAATGAATATAAAGTTTTATAAAATGCCATTGAAGAAAAAGGTTTCTTGTTGGATATCATAAAGCATTTAGACAACTATCTACCTCAACTCCCTTTTAGAAGCTACATTTTGACAAAATGAAATAATCTTATTTAAGTCATTGTGTTTTCCTTCTCTACTTTCTAGTTGTTCTAGTTGTTACGAGATATTTTTATCTAAGTCTCTGTGTTTTCCTTCACTACTTTCATTTGTCATTAAAAGTGTTTCACTCGGACCATCACAAATTCTCAAAGTTGAAAAATGGTTAGTCTTTTCTTCTCGAACATTTGACAATATACGAATTTTCAGCAAGAAGATAATGTACGAAAAATAAAAAGCATTGTGCGTTATAAAGTTTGGACAACTAAATAATTAGTATTTGTTCTTTTCTCATTCTTTAAATCTGGATTGACTCAGTTTGAATTTCAGTGGAATCAAACCTAAACTGTCTCGCTCAAATAGACCAAAATCTATCCGAGTTGGATAAAAATAAATATTTTGACTTCAAACTAGATAAGGTATAAACACTACCTAACTCGACGGGTGCCCTTTTCAACAAAAAAAAGAAAAAAAAAAAAACTCGATGGGTGCCAAACTCAGTCCCCCGCCCGTTTCAACTCACCTTTCACGAGAATAGTAGTGATTCAATAAATAGTTAAATCTTGAATTAATAGTCCATCTTCCATTCTTTCCCTCTTTAACTTCTCTTTTCCTCCTCTCTCTTTCTGATGCGTCTCCTATTGAAACCCATAAAAAGCCCTAATTTCATCTCTTTAGTATGCTCCGATCTTGTTAAACCCTATCTTTCTCGATCTTCCTTCTTCTCCGGCGTTAGATTCTCCTACAACTTATCGAAATCGAGAAATTCAATGGCTGTCGTTACCAAATCAATTTCAGAAGAAGGTATCGCGAATCGATTTTGGCTCAAATTTCAAAAGGAATCGGTTTACGCCAAGTTCACACCTCTAGTTGTTTGCTTGGCAGCTGGAAATTTGGAAATTGAAGCATTTCGCCATTATATTTCTCAAGATGTTCATTTCCTTAAGGCTTTTTCTCGAGCGTAATTTTCATTTTCCTTCTATTTGATTTTGTACTGATTTACTCGATTGTGGATTTATCTTGAATCGTTATGTTGGGGGTTGTGTTTTAGGTATGAATTGGCGGAAGAATGTGCCGATGATGATGATGATAAAGCTGCGATCTTGGAGTTCAGAAAGACTATAATAGAGGAATTAAAGAATCATGGTTCTTATCTTCAAGTAAGTTTACCTTTTTAATCAACTGTTTCATATAAGGTTTTATTGATTTGGTCATTGTGATTGTGACCACCTAGTGTACTCAAATTGCTCGATTTTGTTGCTATATTGCATGATTTTCCTAGTTAGTTTTTGGATGATCAGAGATAGTTTTAGGATTTTAGCTGATTAGGTTCCTTCATATGAAAAATAGTTTCGAGTTTGCCAATGGATTCACTTTAGTGTTGCAAAACTTAGGAATTAAGAAGATCAGTGTGGAGTAGTTTGGTGTTATCGATATTTTCCCACTATTGACACCCAAGTCCATGCCCAACAGATACGTTGTTTTGCATGGTGAAGTCTCTAGTCTCTACGAGCCCACCCAAAAGGATACGACACTTACTAAGATTTAGCATGCGTATATAACCTAGGCTCTGGACACTCCAACGATGTGAGACTATCACAACCCACACCCTTGGAGGCGAGCCATCCACGGCTTTGATACCATCTGCAACGCCCCACCCCTTAGCAGTTATCATTGTTACAGTGCCATCTCCTTATTTTTTTACCTAGGCAAAAGCTCAAGAGTTACGTGGTTTTGTTCCTAGCAAAGGCTCCATGAGCCCACCCAAAAGGCCCCATCACTTACTACGTTTGAGCAGACACATATAACACAGACTCCGAATGTTCTCCTTAGCAATGTGGGACTACCCCATTCTGATAACCTGAAATTATCTCAAGTTTTTGTAAAAATCTCATGAGAGTTCAAACATTTTTCGTTTCTATAGATTTTTTTTTTCTTTTTTACTGATTACTAGGGTTGGGAGACTGCAGCCACAGAGTACATAATTAAACTCTGAGTAAGTATAAACATATTGTTGAATTTATGGTCTATGGACCATCTATGTGAGGCTAGACTATTTACCAGTATATACTCAAAGAAGAATCACTTATGCAGGAATGGGGTTTGGATCCTACAAAAGCAACTAATTCGGACGCTACAACAGTGAGATACACAGAATTCTTGTTGGCGACAGCTTCGGGTAAAGTTGAAGGAGAAAAGGGTCTTGGTAAAATTGCGACACCATTTGAGAAAACTAAAATTGCTGCCTATACACTTGGTGCTATGACACCATATATGAGGCTCTATGCGTCTCTTGGCAAGGAGATTCGTGCACTTGTTAGTCCTGATGAAAGCAGTCACCCCTACAATAAGTGGATCGAGACTTACTCGTCGGAAGCTTTCGAGGTTTGTTGATAAACTAATTATGAATAGTGTCTTTTTTTTTTACATGGAAACAGTTTTAGATATATAAGATTGCTCTATTCTGTCTGCAGGCATCAACTCAGCATACGGAGGAATTGCTTGATAAGCTGAGCATCCCTTTGACAGGAGAAGAACTTGAAGTCGTTGAAAAGCTTTACCATCAAGCTTTGATACATAAGATAGATTATTTTTCTGCTCAACCTGTTCTTCAGAAGACCCTCGTCCCCCTATCTAAAATGATCGACCCTGTTGAAAAGCGTCTCATGTTATTTTCTGATTTTGATTTGACATGTACTGTTGTCGACTCCTGTGCTATCTTAGCAGAGATTGCAATATTAACTGCACCAAAAGCTGAGAAGGATGAGCAAGGAAATGAAGCCCGGATTTTATCAGTTGATCTAAGGAACACCTGGGGTTTTCTTTCGGCAAAATATACTGAAGAGTATGAACAATGCATAGAGAACATTTTGCTTCATGGAAAAGGTATATCACTCAGTCCATGGTTCTTATACTTTAAATGTTTTTATTTAAAACAAAGCAAAATTTCAATCAGATGTCCATTGACTTGGCATCAGCTTATATTTACGCTCAGGTGTTCCAAATTACCTTTTCTTTTGCAGATAAGAAATTTGACTACGAAGGACTAAGCAAGGCGCTTGAAGAACTATCGGAGTTTGAGAGACGAGCGAACCTAAGAGTAATTGATTCAGGTGTACTAAAGGGTATAAACTTGGAAGACATAAAGCGAGCTGGTGAACATATGATATTCCAAGATGGTTGTAAAGACTTCTTTCAAATGGTTCTCAAGAATGAAAAGCTGAATGCAGTTGTCCATGTCCTTTCGTATTGTTGGTGTGCAGATCTCACGAGGTCAGCTTTTGCATCAGGTTCGTCTCTTACTACTGGAACTCTAGAATTTTTATGATTTCGGGTTTAGGGTTTATGATCCATCCATATTCGCTCATGTTCCAAGTTTGGTCTGTTTTTTTTTCCATGAGCAGGAGGTCTAGAGGATTTGATTATACACGCAAATGAGTTTGTTTACGAAAATGCGATTTCCACTGGCGAAATTGTAAGAACAGTGGAGTCTCCTATAGACAAAGTTAAAGCTTTGAAGAAGATAGTAAAATCGAACGAAGATGAAAACAGCAAGAAGCTCATGACAGTATACATTGGGGACTCTGTGGGTGACTTACTTTGCCTGCTCGAGGCAGATATAGGGATTGTGATCGGATCAAGCGGAAGCTTAAGGAGATTGGCCACTCAGTTTGGTGTTTCTTTTGTCCCTCTATTTCCAGGTTTAGTGAAGAAACAGAAAGAATTTGTGGAAAGCAGCGAGTCTGCTGGCTGGAAAGGATTATCTGGTACTCTCTACACGGTCGATAGTTGGGCTGAAATACATGCCCTAATTTTGGGTCATCATAAAATTTGAGGCCTTCGCTTCGAACAAGTCCAGGAATTCATATAGTATACTATACATAGAATGCATGGTTCTTACAGATGGTGGTGAATTTTATCAACGACCGCCAGTGCGCTCTTGTTTTTACCCTAGGTGAACATTGATATCAAGAGAATATGTAGATGCAGTATTTTGGTGAAGCTGTATATCTTTTTTGTTGATATATGAATATGGGAAGTACAAAGAGGAGTTGTCCATTGATTTCCTCTTATCCTTTGTTTATCTTCCATTTTATTATGAAGTTGTTCTTGTTTTTTTTTTTTGTTAAACTATACAAGCCCTAGTATCTGCCACAAGGTTCTTAGATTTATGTACAACCCAAGAAAAAAGTAGTTCGGAACATTCGTTTGAGCTGCAAAATCTCTTGAACAGTAGTATTTGCAGATCGATGGCAGTCGTGCTCTTTACCTTGTATTGCTTTGATCAATATTTCTGTATCTTTTGTCGCTTACAGAAGTTGAGCTTCAATGCCCATTGCAGGGCTAGCAAGATTACTCTAAATTTTCCTTCCTTCACCTCGATATACATCGGATGATGTCTGTTTTGGCTTTGATGTCACAGTTACACCAAGAAGTGGTATGGTCATGCAAGTATCTCTATCACCAAATTATTCCTACTTCCCTTCAACTTGAATAGCAATAAAAGGTGGATGTTCTTCTACTTCTATTACGAAAATTTTACTCTATTAAAATTAAAAAGAGTTGATTCCTATATGGCCCCCTACTTTGTGACCAGCTTCCTTTATGGCCCCCAAATTTCTGTAAATTCAAATATGGCCCCCTATTTTCATGGAAATGTCATAACTACCCTTCCCATTAATATATTTTCAAAATAAAATTAAAAACAAAAACCTAAATTCCACCTCACTACCCTCTCCACCACTCATCTCTCTCCACGTCACCTCTCTCTCTCCAAGTCACCACTCTCAAGGTCGCCGGCCGGAAAATTTTCCGGCCGGCGACCTTCAAACTTAAAAATAAAATTTATTTATTTTTCACTCACCTCTCTCTCTCTCCAAGTCAGCACTCTCATGAAGGTCGCCGGCCGGAAAATTTTCCGGCTGGCGACCTACAAACTTAAAAAAAAAAAAAAAAAAAATTTGTTTTTAACTCATCTCTCTCTCTCCCTCTAAAAATTCCGGCGAAGGGGGTTTCCCTTCGCCGGAATCTGGTCTGTTGAAGGTTTCTCTAAAAAATTCCACCTCACTTCCCTCTCCACCACTCATCTCTCTCCACGTCACCTCTCTCTCCAACTCACCTCTCTCTCTCTCTCCAAGTCAGCACTCTCATGAAGGTCGTCGGCCGGAAAATTTTCCCTTCATGAGAGTGCTGACTTGGAGAGAGAGAGAGAGGTGAGTGAAAAAAAAAAAATTTAAGTTTGAAGGTCGTCGGCCTGAAAATTTTCCAGCCGGCGACCTTCATGAGAGTGCTGACTTGGAGAGAGAGAGAGAGGTGAGTTGGAGAGAGAGGTGACGTGGAGAGAGATGAGTGGTGGAGAGGGAAGTGAGGTGGAATTTAGGTTTTTGTTTTTAATTTTATTTTGGAAATATATTAATGGGAAGGGTAATTGTGACATTTCCATGAAAATAGAGGGTCATATTTGAATTTACAGAAATTTGGGGGCCATAAAGGAAGCTGGTCACAAAGTAGGGGGCCATATAGGAATTAACTCAATTAAAAATGATCAAAAATATATTTGATAAAATAGTTACTTATAAGTCACATATTTATCAAGTTAGGAAGTATAAAAGTAATCAAGTTAGTTCAATAACATTTTTCTAATTCTAAATTTTCTTTTTTCACGGAGGTATTTGAATAGTAAATTGGGATTTTAGCGATCAATTGGAGGGAATGGTGGATTGGTGGATTGGTGGATTGGTGGATTGGTGGTAATAGTGGTGGTGGACTGGTGGTTTTATATTAGTTGGTGGAGGTATGGTAATGATTGGTGACTTGGTGTAGTAGTATAAGTGATGGTGGTGTTGGAAATATGGTGGCCATTGAGGTGTGGCAGCACGGTGGTGGTTGGGGCATGATGGCAGTGTGGTGGAGATACGATAGTTGTGGTGGTGGAGTGGCGGGGGACGTTTGGGGCTAGAGGTTTTGTTGTGGTAATAGCAAGAAAACTCGGATCAAGTAAAACTTGTGTATATAACTTAGGATAATGCTATAACCTATAACTAAACTACAACGTCAAAAAGCAAAAAACATTAAGGCCTCATTTGGATACACATGTAGCTGTGTTATCATACGACATCTACCTATTTAAGAGCAAAAAACATTAAGGCCTCATTTTTAAGAGCAAAAACATTTACCTATTTACTTATTTCTGTGTTATCCTACGACATCTAAATGTGCAATTTGGAACCTAGTTAACTCCCTATTGACCTAATGGGAATTTTAATTTCCATCTAGATATTGTACTTACAAAGAAGAACAACAAAAAATCAATGAAATTGACATGAACTCTATAGTAAAAAAAGGACATTTATATGTGATATTTTATGGGGTAAGATGTGTATTAGGTTAAGTCAACCAAAATATAATAGACCCATTTCAAAGACCACCACTTGACTACTTGATAAGTATATAGTGGCATAGTCGACATATATAATCTTATTGAAAAATGTATAGAGATATTAAAAAATTAATGCAACTATGCTCGTTTATATAAATAATATGACTTACTTGCACTAAAAGGTATTCATAATTCGGACATTATATATGTTCAACCATTAGTTGGATGATGCTGACAAGTTCAATTAAATTTTGCCAGTTAAAAAATTAGTAAAATAAATACATTTTTATATATCTTATAAAATTGTGAGT
>BEHA01000852.1:1252955-1271579 GCA_002897215.1 Eschscholzia californica subsp. californica
AAGGTATTCATAATTCGGACATTATATATGTTCAACCGTTAGTTGGATGATGCTGACAAGTTCAATTAAATTTTGCCAGTTAAACAATTAGTAAAATAAATACATTTTTATATATCTTATAAAATTGTGAGTTGAGAGGATATACTCATTTGCACATGAACTATTCAACCTAGAGATAATAGGGTATTATATTCTTATGATTAAAAATTAATATCATTGGTTATATTGGTTAAAAGTCTAAGGTTATAAACAAATTAGATAATCCCAATCATATGTTATTTTATGTGATACTTGGTCATATTTTATTATATAAGAGCCCAAGTAGCTCTTGCAAGCAATTATATTTTTGAGTTAATTCCTATATGGCCCCTTACTTTGTGACCAGCTTTCTTTATGGCTCCTTTTTTTTTCGTAAATTCAAATATGGCCTCCTATTTTCAGATAAATGTCATTACTACCCTTCTTAATTCTAAATTTAAAACAATAAAAAAAATTATTTCCACCTCACCCCTCTCTCTCTCTCCACCTCATCTCTCCCTACACCTCATCTCTCCCTACACCTCACCCCTCTCTCTCTCTCTCTCTCTCCAATTCACCTCTCTCTCTCTCTCTCTCTCCTAGTCACCCCTTTCTTCTCCGGCAAGGTGGCCGGCCGGAAAATTCTCCGCCGGCCACCTTCAAACTTAAAAAAAAAAACTCTCTCCTCTCTCTCTCTAAATTTTTTTAAAAAATAAAATAAAATCTCTCCACTCTCTCTCTCTCTAAAACTCCGGCGAAGGGGGTTTCCCTTCGCCGGAGTTTTAGAGAGAGAGAGATTTTTTTTAAAAAAAAATTTAGAGAGAGAGAGGAGAGAGAAATTTTTTTTTTTTTTTAAGTTTGAAGGTGGCCGGCCGGAAAATTTGCTGGAGAAGAAAGGGGTGAGTAGGAGAGAGAGAGAGAGGTGAATTGGAGAGAGAGGGGTGAGGTGGAAATAATTTTTTTTTATTGTTTTAAATTTAGAATTAAGAAGGGTAGTAATGACATTTATCTGAAAATAGGGGCCATATTTGAATTTACGAAAAAAAAGGGGGCCATAAAGGAAGCTGGTCACAAAGTAGGGGGCCATATAGGAATTAACTCTATATTTTTATTACTTATCATGTCCATTTCCTCCCTTAACAAAAAACAAAAAAAAAAATCATGTCCATTTCCTTACAAAATGATAAAATTAAGCAAACAACACAAAAAAAGAGAAAGAATATATGTTCAAAGAGAAATGAATTCAATCAATCAAGAGGACATTAGTTTGGGAGGTTAGTTAATTAGTTGGTTTTATATTCTCACTGTAGGTTCCATTTAGGGTTTTGTCCAATTGATCTCTTATCTATTTGTTTAGTTTGTTAGCTACCCTTTTTGCTAGCTTTGTATTTTCTTTCTCTTTTTTGTTTCGTATTGTTTGCCTAATTTGATCCTTTTTGGTTTAGAGAAAAAGCACATGATATGAAAACTAAATTTGTTCACCTTCTTTACGTATGTTTTAGTATCAGAATGCAAAATTAGACGTCTCTAATGACTTACAACAATGTTATCGACTAGATGTTTTTTCGCAACATATTTATACGGTTTTTTTTACTTTACTTCAACTCATTTTTGTCGATTTCATTAGTTTTTAATCCACGAAAAACCTAAAATTAAAGGCAACTTATTTATGATTAAAAATTAGGATTTAAAATGAGTTAATGAAAAAAAATACCTAAAATCTTAAAGATTTAATACCCACCCAACTGTCTTGGACATGTTTATATAGTCCATTTCTCAACCTTGATTTGACAGTCATCTCTCTCTCTCTCTCTCTCTCCCTCTCTCTGTAAAATTCTGTTTCTTTTGGGATGAATGTCTTCCTTCCTGAATTCCATAAAGAACTCTACTGTCTCTTCATTATTCAAATTCAGCTTATCCTCCAATCTTGTTAAGCCCCATCTTCTTCAATCTCCTTATTTGATCTCCTTCCCTAGTAATACTGGTAGATTTTCAAACAACAATTTCTCCTCCATTAATCTAAGCAATAATAGAAGATTATTATCAACTTCTTCGACTAATAACATCGTAATGAAAGCAACAAGTACTCGAGAAGAAAGTATTTCGAAGCAAATATGGGTCAAGTGTCAGAAGGAATCGAAATTCGCCATGTTCACACCTTTCATTGTTTGTTTGGCAGCTGGAAATTTAGACATGAAAGCATTTGCTAATTACATAGCTCAAGATTTTTATTACTTAACAGCTTTTTCACAGGCGTAAATTTCTTTTCTTTTTTCTATCTTTTTTGTCTCTCATTTGTGTTATCTACAACCTTAGTCTCGTATTAAAGTTAGGTCAACACGTGATAGGTCTCGTAGCTACATGTGTCACATAATGAAAAAAAGCATGTGTCGCTCACAAAGTAGGTCATATGTCAGAGCGTGTGATCAGAATAATCTCACATAGACAAAGCTATTTAGTGACTATAATATGCACTATCGGTTGTTTACTGATGGAGATGTAATCGTTTCGTGTCTTTCAATTGTAAGTAGGTTATATGTCGGAGCGTGTGATCAGAGTAATCTCACATAGACAAAGCTATTTAGTGACTATAATATGCACTATCGGTTGTTTACTGATGGAGATGTAATCGTTTCGTGTCTTTCAGTTGTAAGTTGGCAGAGGATTATGCAGAAGATGATGATAATAAGAATGCTATTATGGAGTTCCGGAATGGTGTGACAAACGAACTCAAAATGCACGATTCTTTTGTTCGGGTAAGTTTAAGGATTGTTTGGTTCCTTTTAAAGTACGCTAAAATTCAGTTTTTAGCTTATTTTAAGTATTTATTGTTGTGTTTGGTTGAGAAATGACTAAATTAAGTTAGGAAAATCTTTTTCTCTAAAAAGCTAGATCATGAAAAGTAAAAAGTATATATTTTTCTCTTTTGTCGCCATCACCGAACACTCATCATATAACTAATCCACCACCTCCGCGACAACTCTATCTCCGCAACCACTCCACCACCACAACCACTTCATTGTTTGATATGGGTATATAAGAAAGGTTGAGATTACTTTAGTAGTAACTTATTTGATTTACGACTCTAGAAGAAAGGAAATCGTAAATTCACACACCCTGAGTTTTGATTCTTCTCTGAGGAAAAATCTTATTCTGTTGGGATTGTGATTTTTGATGCATTCTCATGTATTTACATCATTTGAAATTTGGTTTCTAAGTTTCGTATTCCATTCCCATGTTGAATTTATTTTTACGCCACATTTTAATTTTTATTGTACATCCAAGTTTACTATTTAAAAGATAATAATTTATGCAGGAATGGGGTTTAGATCCAACAAAAGAAACCACTTTGAATCCTGCAACCATAAGATACACAGAGTTCTTGTTAGCAATAGCTTCTGGTAAAGTTGGAGGAGAAAAAGTTAATGGTAAAATTCTAACTCCATATGAGAAGATAAGAATTGTGGCATATATAATTGGTGCCATGACTCCTTGCATGAGCTTATATGCCTTCCTCGGTAAGGAAATCAGAGCACTTGTTAGTCCACAAGAAACCACCCACCCTTACAAGAAGTGGATTGATAGTTACTCCTCTCTTGATTTTGAGGTATGTTTATTTTATTTTTTTATCTGAGAATAGTCTCACATGGATTAAGAAAATTTTGTGATCACTAGTATGTAAGGAAAATCATTCTACTCATTGCAAATTGGTTTAGATGCCTACAAATTTAATATAGTACAGAACTGGGTCACAAAATGGCTAACCAGTTCAACAAACTTAATATAATATCAGAGCCCACGTTTTGGTAAACTCAAGTGCTTAAAGGTGACACGTACTCCATAAAACTCATGGGTAGTTTAATAGTTCTACACCGCTCACGAGAGTCTCCGGAACCTAGGCTATAAGTGTATGCTTAAACTTAGTCAGTAGCGTGGTTATTTGGATGGGCTCGTGGAACCTTCACCGAGAATAAAACTTTGTACCTGTGAACTTGGACCTTCACCTGAGGTAGTACCAAAGATGCCCTTATCTTTGCTAAAGGCTCCATGTATAGTCAATTTTCCTTTGGTGCATATAAAATGTGTCCCTTTAGAAAAAGTTGGGTACCTGTAGAATTTTCAAAACTCATTCTAAAGATCTATGCATCTTTTCCACAATGGGCATACATATTAGAGTATGTGAGAATAGTCCCACGTAGATACGAACTCTCCTGACTAAGTACATAAGATCAAGGCCGTTTCCGTAACTTCTTTAAAAAGTTTCAAGTTACTCATTTCCTCAGTTAGATATCATCAATCTTAATATTATCCGATGCGGAAACAACTCAGATCAATTAGGTTGCTTTCATTTTTCACTCAAGTAGCTTAATGATGCAGTTTGACATTGTTGCAGGCCTCAGCTCTAAAAACAGAGAAGTTACTTGATAAACTAAGCATTCCTTTGAAAGAAGAAGAACTTGAACTATTGGAAAAGCTTTACCAAGAAGCAATGGAACATGAGATAGATTTTTTTACTTCTCAACCTGTTCTTCAAGAAACCCTTCTCCCATTATCCAAAATGATTGATCCTAAGAAGAAAAGTCTCTTGTTAGTTTCTGATTTTGATTATACATGTACTTGTGCTGTTGATCAATCCTATAATAACTTAGTCAAGATTGCTATATTAACTGCAATAAAAAATGAGAAAGGTCAAGATGATCATGAGGGAAAAGTTCTTTGTGGGATGTCATCAATTGATCTCAAGAAAACTTGGGATGTTCTATCTGCAGATTATCATAAAGATTATGAACAATGCATAATGAAAATTTTGCCCTACGAGAAAGGTAAGATCTTGCACCAATCATGGTTCTTAGACTTTTTAAATTGATGTTCGCGAAAAAGACCTCTCCTTGTTGGGTGGTCTTGGGTCTCTCTCACTTTAAAAAGCTGGATTAGGAAGTCATATTTTTTCTGCATTTTCTGAATTGAATATTTGTTTAGTCCCACATTAATTGTAGGAGGGAGAGGTGGTCAATTTATAAGTGTCAGAGAAAGTCTTGAGCTAGCTTTTGGAATGAGAGTGGCTATAACCACTCGTAGGCAAAGAAAGCCCACTACCATCACATTATCGGCCCCTTCCACAAACAATGATTATTTTTCTAGACCTAAAATCTAGCTTGAAAGATGAGGTTTTTCTTACCACATGCCTTTTTACAACCAATGCGGGATCATCTCAAAATCCCATGATTGTCTTATATTTATGTTTTGGGATTTCAAATTCATGTAATTTTTGCAGGTGATAAATTTGATTATGAAGGACTAAGCAAGGCAATTAAACAACTGTCAGAGTTTGAGAAACGGGCAAATCAAAGAGTGATCGATTCAGGTGTACTAAAGGGCATAAATTTGGAAGATATAAAGCTAGCAGGTGAACATATGATAATCAAAGATGGTTGTATAGACTTGTTTGAGAAGGTTCTCAAGAATGAAAATTTGAATGCATCCATCCATATACTTTCGTGTTGTTGGTGTGCGGATCTCCTAAGGTCAGCTTTTGCTTCAGGTCCGTCCCTCTCTATTATACTGTTTGGAATTCAGGATTTACGGTTTAGTATCTGTTATAACTAAAAGTCGCGGAAGCTATCGAACCTATCCTAGAAATTGATCCGATTATGAAAATTTAATCGAAAAGCTAAGTCAAAATCAAATATGCGAACAGAATTTAACGAGGTTCGGCTTTAAAGCCTACGTCCTCGGGCGAACAAGAAATCTTTATTGAAGGATAGATGAAGACGACTAACACAACCCGCAAGTTCGTCCCAAGATGGTACCGCATAGAAATTAACCTTCTATACTAGATCTTCGACGACCGAGAAATTTAACACCGCTCAAAAACTATGAAAAATTTCTCTCACTCTTGCTCTCTCTCTAGCTCTCTAAAGAAGAGTTGTTGTTGCTTGTGTTGGTGTTGTTTTGGTTGATATTGAGTTCCAATACTAAACCCCCTATATATAGCTTTTGTCCACCGACCATAATAGGGGGTTTCTAACTTTTTTAGAAACCAAAAAATTAAACCAATTAGAAACTCAAATTGAAACCAATTTAAACCCCCAATTGCCATAAACTGCCAATTGCATCTTTCTCAAACCGCCAATTGCCATAAACCGCCAATTGCCATCTTTCTCAAACCGCCTATACCCTCTCACAATTCTCCACCTCGTACACAATTTGATATACTTCAAATTTTGGACGAACACCAGGATACTCCTTGTAAGATATATCTGCCTCTTGTAACTTCATCCGACTGCACCATATGACCATGGTTGCCTACGTACCCTTTTACAGGATCAAGCCTACCGTAGTTCTACCAACCCTTCAGATAAAGATTATCTTGTCGCCATTACGCCCTTTCGGGCAACTTAACACGAGCCGATTTGTAGCAATTTCAGACAATGCTGAAACTTGCTACATGTCACCACTTTAGTCAACATGTCCGCGGGATTCTCATCCGTGTGTACCTTCATGAGAGAAACATCACCTTCCTCTATGACATCTCGTACAAAGTGATACCTGACATCGATATGCTTAGTGCGAGCATGATGAACCTGATTCTTCGCCAAGTGGATTGCACTTTGACTATCACACCATACATCTACGCACTCCTGCTTAACCCCTAGATCATCCAAAAGACCCCACAACCACAATGCTTCCTTCACACCCTCGGCCACAGCCATATACTCGGCCTCCGTAGTAGATAACGCAACTGTAGATTGTAACATCGATCGCCAACTAACTGGAGCACCATGTACCCTAAATACATAACCAGTAGTAGATCGTCTTCTATCTAGATCGCCAGCATAATCCGAGTCAACATAACCGCTTACCTGACATGTGTCTCCACCAAAGCACAAACCCGTATCAACGGTACCCTTTAAGTACCTCAAGACCCACTTCACAGCTTCCCAATGTGTCTTCCCGGGGTCAGTATCTATGCTTCTTTTCTTCAAAGTTTGACTCAGAGTTTATTATATGCTGATTTAACATCATTCTAATCACATACTTTTATCAACTATTTTTTTTCTTGAACAGAAGGTCTGGACGGCATGACAATACGCGCGAATGAGTTTATATACAAAGATGAGGTTTCGACGGGAGAAATTCTAGGGGGAGTGGAATCTCCATTAGAAAAGGTTGAAGGTTTCAAGGAGATTGTGAAGAAGAACGAAAATGAGAGTAGCAAGAAGCTCATGACTGTATACATTGGAGATTCTGTTGGGGACTTGCTTTGCTTACTTGAAGCAGATATAGGGATTGTAATGGGATCAAATGAAACCCTAAGAAGATTGGCCACTCAGTTTGGTGTTTCTTTTGTCCCTTTATTTCAAGGTTTAGTTGAAAAACAGAGGAAATTTGTAGAAAGTGGTGAGTCTGCTGGCTGGAAGGGTTTATCTGGTACTCTTTACATGGTTGATAGTTGGACTGAAATACATGCCCTAATTTTAGGTCATCATAGAATGTGACATCTCTCTCCCTCATTCTCTCGAGTTTGGAATATCAAAAGATCATGAATACTCCCCCATCGAGCGCAATAAAAACGTTGCAGAAACATAGTTTGTGGTGTGAATAAAGAATCATCTGAATATTGGGCCAAAAGCTGAATAACCGTAAATGGTGGAATGAATTGTAAATATAAAAAAAGTTAATTTATTACAATTTTTGTTGAAAATAAATAAAACAAATTTATATTTATTTGTTAAAGGTACATGTGTCGCGTTCAAGTCCTCTAAACATAATACAATTTGCAACTAAAACAAATTGAAAGTTAACTATCCACCCAAATATTCACAATCAACCAAACCAAAAGTAAAGCCCTTAATAAAGGGTCAAACAACATAGAGAGACCCTTCATCAAAAAAAAAACATAGAGAGACTAAAGAAGTCTCAAGAATGAAGTTTTCATATCATCTTGGCACAAGGAGAATGTACTTGATATGAGTGGGGTTGGAATAGCTCAACTGTTCGGAGTGGGATCTAATTTGTAGACATTCTCTTTTCTCCAAGTTATGGCCCATATTAACATAACTATTTGGGGCTATTCCATTTTCAACCTCGATGCTCTGTCATACAGATTACAGTTATCTCGATCGGACTATGCATCCTAACAAGATCGGAAGAGAAAACTTACTTTCACTTTCTAAATCCAAACCGGACACATGGTTGGCATCCGACTGGAATAATGTCGTATGTCACAAACATTTTTTAGACCATTTTGGACTGTAAGAGAACACTTTTGGTGAAGGTTTTGTTCACCTTCCTTACAAGTGAGTGAAGATTACCTAAAATTTCATTTATTTCGATCCTAAAACCTCAAATCTCAACCACAGTCAAGAGAGAGAGAGAACTTCAACAACAATCATGGCGTCTTCTGCTATTTCTCCAGGCTCAACTACTTCTTTCATCAAAAAGGTTACTTTTTTAAGCTCAATACCTCATATAATACATAAAATTAAAATACCCATTTCTGATTTCTGTTGATCTATTGATTTTTTCTGTTATGAATTTTCATGGGTTCAGAGAGAAATGGGTCTTTCTTCTTTCTCCCCAACTTCATTTCCTATTCAAAGATTCAATAGAAGAGCTTTTACAAAGAAAGTAGTTTCAGTCATGGCACCACCTCAATCAGAACGTCGACCTTCCACCACTGGTTCAGTTCTGTTTCTAACTTTCATTCTTCCTGAATTTAATATTTCTACAAATTTGGTACTAGGGTTTTAAGTTTTGGGTTGTTATCTTATATGGGTTTGTGAATTTTTAGGTGAAAACTGCTATGACAATGACAGAGAAGATCATGGCTAGGGCTTCAGAGAAATCTCAATTAGTTCCAGGAGAAAATGTTTGGGTCAATGTTGATGTGTTGATGACTCATGATGTTTGTGGACCTGGAACAATTGGGATCTTCAAGAAAGAATTCGGCGAAAATGCTAAGGTAATTTTTGTTTCAAGATTACATCTTTGAGGAAAATTTATATACACATGTATGATTGAAATCAGGCAAAATTTGAATATATTCGACACCCCGAATTTCCTGGAAGGTGAATGAATTCTAGAAAACCATTAGTGAACAATCTAAACTTCTTTTGAACCCTTATGTTAATGATGTAGTAGTCCCACATCGATTTGAAGAGTGTCCTGAGCTAGGGTATAAGTGTGGGCTCGAACTTAGTAAGTAAAGGGGCCTTTTGGGTGTGCGCATAGACCTGCACTAGGAACAAAATCCTGTATCCTTTCGGTGGCTAAAAGCGGGAACAATATCGATTGCTAAGACTTGGGTTGGGTCTTAACAATTGTGCAGTATCTTTTTTTCCTTTTGGAGAAGGCTTTTGTTTCTCAGCTATTGGGAGAGGTCAATTTTGCTAAAAATTAATTCCTTGAGCGGGGAGTGATTATCGAAAAGTTGTCGATTTTTTGCCTTTAAACCTTCTTCATGGAAAATACAGTCTATGATGAAATCCTTAATGTTGGTCTTAAAATTCTTTTATGGACTAATAAAAATTCATCCTTGATATAAAATGAAAGGTTTGGGACCGTGAAAAGATTGTAATTATACCGGACCACTATATATTCACAAGTGATGAGCGTGCCAACCGTAATGTGGACATATTGAGGGATTTCTGCGGCGAGCAAGATATCAAGTACTTTTATGACATCAAGGATCTTGGTAATTTTAGGGTATGATTCTAACCTGTAGTACTGATTACTGAACTTTTGAAGTTTCAAATTAATATTTCCTGCTTAAGAGGCTTGTCTGGTTGATTATGATGGTTTATTACAGGCTAATCCAGATTATAAAGGTGTATGTCATGTTGCTCTGGCTCAAGAAGGTCATTGCAGACCTGGAGAGGTGTTTCTTTCTTCTTTTGTTTTTTTTCATGTTTAGTCCATCAATGAACATCGACGTGAATTTTGAGGAAGTTAATCCAAGTTTTGAAATTCTAGTGGTCCTTGTTCTTAATCTCTTCAACTTACTTTCAGGTCCTGCTAGGTACAGATTCTCATACATGCAATGCTGGAGCATTTGGCCAGTTTGCTACTGGAATTGGCAACACTGACGCAGGTTTTGTAATGGGCACTGGGAAGTCCCTTCTCAAGGTTTGTCTATGCTTACAATGATAGCATCTGTTATTAATATTATGCCATTTTCATGTTATCTCTGATGGGCAAAAAAGCACCAAATTCAAGAGTAATGAACCAGTAAAATACTTGAGAAGTTTAGGTCAAGTGTCTTAGATCCAGCATGCACCTTTATCTAGTTACAAGTATCTCAAGATTCTAAGTTGCAGGTACCCCCAACACTAAGATTCGTATTGGATGGAGAGATGCCTAGTTACTTACTCGCCAAGGACTTGATTTTGCAAGTAAGTTTCATTTGAGGTTTGAAATTTCGTTTATTTCCTGCATAAAATCTTGTACATATATTTTTGTTTAAAAAAAATTCTTTTTCGCAAATTTAATTTGTACAATATGGAACAATTGAGCGTCATACTTACGTAATCAGGACATTTTCTATCATATCATTCACGAATAACAATAAATGTTTTATCTTGAAGATAATTGGTGAAATCAGTGTGGCTGGTGCAACATATAAATCAATGGAGTTTGTTGGCTCTGCTGTCGAAAGTTTAACTGTGAGTGCATATATATATATATATATATATATATATATATATATATATATATATATAGGCTTTACCATATAAATGGTTTGATGGGTTTTTTTCTGAAAGTCTTGGCACACTAAACAGATTGTTTTTTCTTGCTTTATTGGTCTGTGTCTGAAAGATGGAGGAAAGAATGACATTGTGCAACATGGTTGTTGAAGCTGGGGGCAAGAATGGCGTTGTTCCAGCCGACAGTACTACATACAAATACCTTGAGGTAGGTGCCGATAATCATATTCTGTCATCCTGTTTGTAGTATTTTTAGTGATTTTATTCGTACAAGTTACAAAAGCGGAATGCGTGAACACGGTTGTCTTGTTATGCTGAGGTAAATGGTGTTTCTTGTCGCAGGGTAAGACATCAGTGCCGTTTGAACCAGTATATAGTGATGAAAATGCGAGGTAATTGGGTCTTAAAACTTCATAATCAACAACTCTATTAGTCATTTGTGCTTCATGCACTCACTCTTCTAGTATTCTATTATCACCAACCTCTTTACTGAAGTTAATTGGAAGGATATGTTTTTGTTTTTCCTTGTATGGACTTAGATTCCTTGCGGAGTACAGATTTGATGTTTCGAAACTGGAACCTCTGGTTGCGAAGGTAAAAAATTGATGTACAGGCTTTGAGTGGCGTATTTCGTTAACCTATTCTCGCTTCAGCAATTACTGTGCAGATTCTTAATGTTGTTGTTGGTCGAAGCTCTATTTTGAGTTTATTATGTTTCATATGTTTTGCAGCCACATTCTCCTGATAACCGTGGTTTGGCGAGAGATTGCAAAGATGTAAAAATAGACAGAGTATATATAGGC
The DNA here is from genome assembly GCA_002897215.1 of Eschscholzia californica subsp. californica. Classification (NCBI taxonomy): domain Eukaryota; kingdom Viridiplantae; phylum Streptophyta; class Magnoliopsida; order Ranunculales; family Papaveraceae; genus Eschscholzia; species Eschscholzia californica. The sequence goes on from BEHA01000852.1 coordinate 1,264,483, forward strand.
TCGTGTACTGGTGGAAAGACCGAAGATTTTCTCGCTGCAGCAAAAGTTTTTCATGCCTCGGTGAGAATCAAATTAACTTATTGCTCTCGTTTGATTTTCTTTACTTTTCGTACTATTATTTCTTCTTTTCTAGTTTCCTAAAAGTTCCATCTTTACCATTATTAAGAGTATTTCGAATTTCGATATTTATTCACGATGTTAGTCTTCTAAATTGTTGTTTACTTGGTTCGATATTTATTTTTGAACAGGGCAAGAAGGTCAAAGTTCCGACTTTTCTTGTTCCTGCCACCCAAAAGGTTTCTACATCTTCTCTTCTCTATCTGTCTTTCCGAGCTATTGATGGAAAAGCAATTACGGTTTTAGATGATTTTTTATTCTTGCATTGAATTTACCAGGTTTGGATGGATTTATATGGCATGGAAGTACCCGGCTCAGGGGGCAAGACATGTTCGCAGATATTCGAGGAAGCTGGTTGTGATACACCAACAAGCCCTAGTTGTGGAGCTTGTTTAGGTGGCCCTCGAGATACATATGCCCGTATGAACGAACCTAAGGCAAGTCATTTTCTTCCACAAACTCCCATTAAGAATTACTTGAGACGATCTATTACACAATTTCAATTTTTAAGTCTTTCAATATATTCTGCAGGTCTGTGTATCAACGACAAACAGGAACTTCCCCGGACGAATGGGACACAAAGAAGGCCAGATATATCTTGCTTCTCCTTATACCGCAGCTGCATCTGCTTTGACAGGTTCCGTCACCGACCCAAGAGATTTCTTGTCATAAATCAAATGATTTAGTCTAAAATTACTATCAATATGGTATGGTTCAATGATTAGTATCGCTTGAGGTTTCGTTTCGTTTCGTTTCGTTAAAAGGAGGATTTTTGTATGTATGACCATAAATTATGAAGTTAGAGCTGAATAAGATTTGTAGAAGAGTTCTATTGTGTTATTATTATGGAAGTATTAGACAACTTATTCTTGTTTCTATGATAAATCTTTGCCGGCCTGAGAAAAAGGGCGGCAGAGGAATGGGCAGGAGGGACTGATATAACTTGGAGCTGTTACTGCTAGGTTAGGGATAAACAAAAAGGTATTGTCAGTCAAATCTTGCTATGCTTCCCTACCAATCGGACAGCCGCACCTAAAAAAAATGTACAAGATTATTTGGAGCAATGTGACCCCTCCTAGAGTTAACTTCCTCATTTGGGTTGCGTCCTAGATGAAGATCCACGCAGAAAAACCTACCACAGTCGAGGAATGATGTGGGTAAACCGATGCCCTACGTGCAAGAACGAGTATACTGCATCTCCTACTATATTGGTTTTGTGGCTAGGGGCATCTCAGCTTTCTTTCTCAATTCCTTCAAAGTTTGTTGGGTTTTGCCAGGGTCGATCAAAGATCTGTTGTCGCAATGGGGAACTTTCTAGTTTGTTATGCAGAGTATTTGGACCGACTAGGAATAAACCTATTTTCAAGGGGAGAATGGTCTCAATATACTTTATACGTTTGTACACTTGATTCAAAAGACCTCGTTTCTTTCGTCATGGGGGGAGTGGCGACCGAGTTTACATTATTTTGGGAAGCTTTGATTGCAACATTGTAGTTTTTTTGGTCTTGCTTAGGGATTTTTTTTCAAGGGCCTACAGCCTGCTGGAATTTTATGTGGTAATCGCATTTCTTCCTGTGCAGCAAACATGTCATCAATATTATGTAACAGATAGACCGTGGAAAAGATGTCTATCCGAAACCCCTTTTTTTTTCTCGTCGTATTTCGCTAATAGTTATGTAACCTATTCAATAGCAAAATTTGAAATCCCCTTCCATGACCAAAGAAAAACAGATCAAAATGCCATAATAGATCACAAGAGACTCTCAAGATAGAAGAACACTACCAATCAAAGCACTCCATATTTACAGTGTATGCAAAAAAACAGTGTTCAGTCAAGTATGCATGTATATATGACTCTAAATAGAAGAAACCAACCCAAACATGTAACAAAAAAAACAACCAACCAAAAATACTGGGCTCCCAGAGAAAGGGTTATAACCACCAAAAAAGCAAAACAAATAGGCAATGACAGACTCATTTTCGCTTGTTAATAAGCTTTCGATCTTCATCTTTCTCTATATCTTTCTCTTTCTCTCTTTCTTCCTTTCTTTAGGTTTTCTTCATCTTGCTTGGGGCAGCAGAACTATATCGGCTTCTTCTTTACTCTCTCTATATTGCTTTCCAACTGTGGGGCTGCTAAAACAAATATAATGTTAATATGGGGAAAAATAAAAGTTACGAAAAAACTTCATCGAAAGACTATGAAGTACATACCTAGTCCATTCATTTCAGATGTTCTCATGATTCTAAGCCTCTTCACGGTGTTAAGGAACATCCTGTATACATATAAAAGAAGAACACCAAAAGTTTAGAACTAGTCTTGATCGTACATTTAGAGCTAATATATGAATTACCAAAGCCAAGTAATGACTAGAGGGCTACTATCGAAGTCCTGATCTTGTTTATATTAGGTAAATGACAATTTCGGTTCACAAGTATTTGATTGTTCACCCGGTCTTTGAGGAACCAGTCTTACAACAAAGTCTAATTGTGGAATACCATAAAATGACAATTTCGGTTCACAAGGTTTACAGATTTGGGTGTGTAGTTTATCGTGTGGAGATTTCCTAATATTCGAAAGGATCATATCCCCCATACTATGTTTGGATTAGTTCGTGTTTCAACTGCTGAAATGGATGCTTACCCCCATGGAACATCACCAACGAGCATCCAGTCTCCTTCTTTGTCCTCGTACGTGAGCACAAATTCAGTGGATCCATCCAAGAGCTTTGAGGATTTTGTCTCTTCAACCCCATGTTCCTGATCCCTGCTTGAGCCTAGCATACAAAACCATGTCATTCAAAGTCAATCATACATACACTGAACATACACTTCGATTAATTTATTGTCATAACCTAATAAGCACTTCATTCTATCGAGAACCGAGTAAGCTAAAGCCCAACTAAGTCGCAAATCATAATTGGATAGATAAACTGAGCAAATATGTACATTAACATGGGAGTGCAGTTAATTAGTCAAGTTCTATCTAGTAGTATCGGAAAAGGAAAAAGTGAACATGAACTCACGGGCGGGATTCGAAGTTGTAGGTCTATGGAACATCTCCTCCAATGCTTGGGCAAGAGTCTTATAACAAGTATGAGCATTCAAATCCACCTTCCTCCCAATTGCTACTCCATCCATATTAACCTTCACCAACATCGAGTTTCGCCTTTTCTCCTTAACATTTTCCTCTGTGCTGGTTTCGACCATCTTCTTTATGTTTTCTCCTTCAGGTTGAACCTTCACTTGGTTCATTAAACTATTCATCCTGTATGTCCTCACAGGTGGCCATCCCACAACCTGACTGCTCTCACAAGGTTGAAGGTTAGGTTAGAAATGGCAAAGCTTATCAGCCAAAGCAATTGATCAAAGTTCACAAAGAAAACAAGTTATTCTAAGTGGTAAAAGAAGTTTACTTGAACTAAAACCAAAAATGGAAAAGACCCAATTTTGACATGATAAGAACAAAATCACTAAAACCCACACACCAATCAAATTAGAATAATAGCAACAAGAACCCTAAAACATAAAATACCCTAGTTGAGAATCAAATGAAATTTTCTTCAAAATCATTAAAAAAAATTGAGAATCACAAAAACCCATAAGAGAAAACACACAAATGAACCATAAATTTCAGTTTTTTTTTCTTACCTAACACCATTAGTAGGTGGAATTTCTTGAGTAACAGAATCAGCAGTTCTTTTAGTTCCAGTAACATTAGAAGCAGAACCACCATTATTATTATTATTATTACTACCTCTACCTGAAGAGGAAGAAGATGAAGAAGAAGTAATAAAACCCAAATCTTTAGCAGTCAAGATTCTTCCATGTTCTCTCCATGAACAAGTCTTAGACTTCAAACAACCACTACCACCACCACCAAGACTTAACCCAAGACCCAATTCAAGTTGTTCAGCCTCATTTTGATCAGACTGATTAGAAGAAACCTCAGATGATAAACCCATACAGTAATCTTGTTCAACCATTTCTGCTTTTGTCAATGTTGACACTGACCCATTTGTTGATCCTCCTGATGAACCTCCTTCAACACCTACTAAACCCAACCCACCTTCCATACTATAAAATAGACAAGTATAGAGATAGAGAGAGAAAGAGAGAGAGGGTGTGTGGGTACTTGATTGATAAGGAGTGGATGTCTGAGCAGTAATAGTAATGAAAGGAATGGAGAGGTAAAAGAGTGTTAAGAAGAGAGAGAAGAACAGAGAGAGGGTAGGTGTTACAGGGCAGGTGTGGTGTGGTGATGGTGGTGGAGATAGTGATGGAAGTGGGTCCAGTATGTTTGGTGCTGCACCCCACTCAGGTAACCTCTCAACCTTATTCAAATCTTCAATTTCTCTTCACCTTCAAGATTAGATTACCCTTTTTTGTTTTCTCTTCTCAGTTCTTGACAAATTTGTACAAGTTTTATTAGATTACTTGGAGAATTTACATACGTTTTCATATTTATGGTAGTATGTTCTAAGGGGGGTAAAGGATTGGGTTTTATTGGGGTTTGTGTTGCACCATTTACCCTTTTTGTTGCCCTTCAGGCTTCAACTAGTGCCACCACTTGGTGTAGTAATTGGCCTCTCACTTAGCGACTGAGAGGCCCAAAGTTCTATTTTCATGGAAGTGGAAGTATTTATCGAAAAGTAGTAGTACAATTGAGGTAGATATAAGAGTAAATGAGCTTCCAGATTCTACAGAATGACCTTAAGAGTTTTTGTGGCTGTTAGAATCCAATATTTTTTTGTGATGGTAGTAAATAGATCATGTTCAGTTTATGATATTATACTGGCGATGTATTCATGTCATGAATTGTTGTAATGAGTCTCGAGTCAAAATTAAAAACCTCTTAGTTTTTATAATTTAAAATGTTATTGGAGTAATATATATAAACATATTATTTATTATTATTTTTGCCTATGTTTTACTCTTCAAGTCCCCTAAGGTTGTCGTATAAGATTTTTTTATCTGTTTTCAGTTATGTTTTCTATAAACATTTAGATAACAATATTGAAGACCGGTTCATTCTGAGGTTGTAGTTTTAGCGTTTTTTTTCTTTCTGCTAATGATTTTCTCAAAGAATACTTTACTTACTGAAAGAAAAACAAACAACAATAGTAATTTACATTAATCAAACTCTGTTCAAAATACAATGAAAACCAACCCTCCACTCTAATTAGAACTTGAAGAAGATGGAACAATTCTTTTGTAAGTTTTGATATGATATACGAGAAAAGATACAGTTTTTCTTTACTTTATTAACCGTGTGTTCTACTTCTTGTTACTTTTTTAATTCTTTTTTAATATAGACGTGCTCTTGCATTTTATATTCTAAAGAATTTAAATACATATTAAAAAAAATGTAAAAAACAGACGTGTGAGGATATGATTTTCACTTTGAGACAGTATTTTGTGGAAAAGATTGAGAAGTTCCCCTGCATAGAACATAATAATTAATAATTAACTTTGTTACAATGTCTCTATGATCTATTTAGACTATTTACTTTGCCAAAAGGAAATTACCCATTGAGTTTTATGATCTTTGAAGATATGGGTATCTATTAAAAATGAGTTTTGAATTACCAAATGGTTGAATTCTTTAGTAAGATTGAGCTTTAAATGCATGATGTTGGAGGTGTGTGGAACAAAATGGTCAGCATACAGTTTATGATTCTATTGAAAATTGAACTTGTGTATTTTATAACTTGGTTTTTGGATTTGGTAGATTTGTTTTGATTATGTTGTTTTTAGACGAATATATATTGATAATGAATCTCTATTGCATCAATCTAACATAATTTAATTCAGAGGTTTATATTTGTTTGTCTGATTTGCTATTAGATTCGTGGAAAATAGAATCTTAACTCTAGAATTCGATAGTTACTTGCTGAATATGGATAGTCTTGTTAACGCCTAATTTATTTATGTACACCTGTTTTGCTTGGATTTTGTCTAATGGGAATTCTAAATCCATAGAGATTTTCGTTTGTATTTTAATATAATGAAAATTCATTTCAATTTTTCTTTACTTGTAACTTGACATGCATAAGATGTTAGCTTTGACGTTATTAGCTATCTAGTCATCTCCAAATGCTACACAAAGACGTTGATGGGGCATATGCAAACAAAACAAATTCAAAGAAGTGGTCGTACAACATTTTTCTTTTTGTGCCAATCTTTTCTTCCTTTATGTGAAGATGCGCGTGGGAGATGAGAACTAATCCTCTATACTATAGCATCTAATGCTAAAGAAGTTCTAAATTGACAACTCTAGAACAAAAAAGGAAAATATAATTCTCAAGATAAATTACATCCAACGGCTAACGCTTTCTGGCGGAACTAAGCCTTAAATTTAGGCAAAAACCTTTTCTCTTCATATTTAAAAGAGAGGATAAATCTAAGGCCCAAAAACCAAGCCCAAATAGGAAATCCAACCCAATAGGGATTTATATTTCAAAAAAAACCCAAAATGTTAGATTACCTCTCTATCCCTCTAAAAGAAATTGTTCCCTCTCTTATCCCTCACACATTTCCCGCCCAAAACCACTTCCTCTCCCTGACTTCTGACTCGATTTGACCCGACTCTGACCAGCCATCAAGACAAACCCACGCCATCTCTCTCTCTCTTCATTCATTCAAACGATTTCAGTCTATCTCTCCTCTCTATCTCTCCTCTCTACCTCGATCAAACGATTCAAAGCTGCCTCTCCGTCTCTCTCTCTTTCTCTTTTTCAAGCGAAACAATCTCCAGCCATTAACGCCTCTTGCATTCGAAACGTTACCACCGATTATCACTCTCACAAACCTATTTAAGCTTTCGGATCTACTCATCTTTCTGTCTAAATCTCTCTGTTTCAACGAATCTCAAGCTTCTTTCTCGATTTCTCTCTCTTTCAAAACAGGTACGTCTCTGTTCTTCATCTATCTCTTGATCCTCTCTCTGTTGTTGGTAATTATTAGGATTGTTGGAACAT
>BEHA01000852.1:1273942-1342851 GCA_002897215.1 Eschscholzia californica subsp. californica
TTGGGATGTGTATTTGGGTTTGATATGAGTTATTATTTGATTATTGGGTTTTGGGTGAGATATTAAACCTTGTTGGGTTTTTTTTTGTATTTGGGCCCAAAATTTGGGCCTTTCATCAAAAAATTCTATTTAAAAGAGATATTTGGAACCATTTGAAAGAAAAGTAGATAATTTAAACTATTAAAGTTAGACAAAGTTGTCTCAAACTTTAATTAAAGAAAAATAAAAAGCATAGCTCAAAGTCTTAAAGTTAAATCTTCTTTACATGAATAACATCTAACCCTTTGCTTTTTGAAATTTTTTAACTTTTAATGACTGTCTTACTCTTGTCTTATAAAGTTAACAACACAAGTGTAAGTGATTTAATTTTTTAAATTTCTTCCCAAAGACACTTGCTTCATAGTTCATAATGCCCTATTATTGAATTTCAAAGGTCACCACTAAAAAGGGGCACTTTGCACAAAATCCTAGAACATTGTTGACTCTTATTGACCAACCCTAACTGTTTGATATAAAGATTTTTCTTCCCTAAATCTAGATTTTTGGGTATAACAAACTACTCGTGATTTCGTATGCAAACATAAATATTTTGAGTTATACTGAAAAATTTAATGGTTTCACATTTTATGGAGAAAACATAAACAACTTAAATTTGTGTTTTACCAAATTAAACAAAATGGATTTATTGAGATTGTATTCTTGGTAGGGTTTTGTTTAGGAGAAACCATGGTCTATAGACATCTAGAAATATTTGGGCATGTAGGAAAGAATTTGCCAAGGAGGCCGACAAGGTGCGCGGCTAGAAAGTGGAGAATTTGAGATAGTGGTGGGACACATTTTCAACCACATTTATTTTGCTTTGTGGTTTTGGGGACAAGGTATGGAGTTTTTTTTAGGAGTTATGAGCAAGAGTGAGAAAGAGTTAGTCTTGAGAGTTCAGCCCAAAAAAAAGTGAGTGGAGAGAGGGGAAAAGAGGTAGTGATGGTGGTGATTGCACAACCTCAATTGAGTAGAGTGTTAGCTATGACTATAAGCCCTAACCGCGAAAAATGTTACTAGCATGCATGATTAACTAATACCAACGGATTTGTTGGCCTTCGGCAAACTTTGTAATAAATTAACTGTGTACTTACTTGCAGATAGAGAGGCGGAAAGAGAGAGGAGACATGAAGAGATCGAAAAACTAAAAGAGAGATAGAGAAAAAAAATAGAAAAATTGACTACCGATGTCTCCCTCTCTATTTTGCCTCTATTTTGTGTTTTGCATTCACCAAAAGACTTAAGAGCAAGTCCAATCCCAACCTGTCTTAGGCCGAAAAACCCACTTTTTCACCCAAATTTTTTAGCTTCAGCTCAGCCTCTAAAATTCAGCTCTAGTCCCAGCCTCTCTTGAGGCCGTAAATTTGTTCATGTGGGAAATGCGTGAGTGGACTTTTAGTCGGTGTGCAAAAAACGTGTGTGATTTTATGTATATATAAAACACGTGTTTGAACTATTTTCGAAATAATATTTTTTTTTCCAAGATTGAAAAATTATTCGGGGACCGACATTTGGTGGGATGTATTTTAATTATTAATATTTAAGTTTTTCTAGAATTTTAAAAAGAATTAAAACTAATTAAAATTACAAATTTATTATTTACATTAAAAAAAATAAAAAAAAAATAAATGGGAGAAGATCCTAGCCGTTGGATTTTATCCAACGGCTAGGATCACCCAAAATGACCGTTGGGACTCCCCAACGGTCATGTTGGGGAGCCTTCAGTCGCCCCTAATGTTAGGGGCGACTGAAGGAGGAACCCCAGCCTCCGCTCCAAGCGGCTGGGCTTGGAGCGGGTGGCTGAGGCCATAATTTCAAAATTATGGCCTCAGCCGGGCTGGGGCTGGACTTGCTCTAAGACCTAGTAAATGGACCAAGTCAAGAGGCCTTGGAGTTGGATTAGTAAAAGCTATGACTCTTCTGATCTGCCTATTTTTTAGGAATTTGTAAGGGCATCATGCTTAACTAAGTGGGTGTGGCTTGAGAAAAGAAAAGAGGGCCTTTAAACCACTCTTCTTTGTTCTCAATCCAAATCTTCCAGTGAGGGACCCCACTTCTACAAACTCCCACCCTTGGGCGGTTGGGCCAAGGAAACTTTTAAAAGCGCCCCCTTTATTTCATACTCCCCTAAAATTTGTCTTAAAGTAGACACCTTTAACAATTCCCTTAACCCAACCCTTAGCTTCTTGTTGCAAGAGGACTGAATCTTTAAGCATATTTCAAGGAAAAACAAAGGTGAAAGGATATCTCTCTCCGTCCACGGCGTTGTCCATCTTTTTCTTTCTTTTCTTCGGTCATTGACAAAAATGGGAGTTAGAGAAGGGGAATGGGTTTTTGTAAACCAAACAGGACATCTTTTTTCCACGAAACATCAAGATTCGAACCGCAATGTCCTGCATTGGAGATAAACACAAGTTACCATCCACCTCTTCGAGTTTCACAGACAGGAAGAAACTTAATAGATATATTTTACTGCATTACTTAATAGATTGAGTTTCAGAGAAAATGACTCTAACTTGTCAAAATAGATTCTGGAGCATCCCCTAAAAACACAAAAGACACCCATTTACACGTAGGCCAAGTAAACCTACACTTTCATTCGTTAATATTTAGTGTGATGTCTCAAACTTAGTAGTTAACGATATTGTCTCTGTTTCCCGCACTTCATTATAATGTTTTGATATTTGTTATATTTTATAACTGACCCATTGTAATGTTTTGATATTTGAAATAAATTGAACTTCAAAAAGAGTGATAGGGAGGAGAAAAGAGGATAGATCTCTCTCTCTCTCTCTCCCCGACGGTGTTGTTCATGTTCTTCTCGAGTCATTGAGGAGCGAAAATGGGGTTGCAAAAGTGGGTGCTTTGGTGGGTTTTTCCATCTTCCTCATTGCTAAACCAAATAGGAAATTCTTATTTCCTCATTGGAGAAACACATTAGCTACCATCCAACCATCGCGAGTTTCACACATAGGTTAATAGATTGCTTTTTACTACATTGCCAACTATTTTTTTTCGCGGCTATGAGAAATTGGATAAGAGGATGTAGGGATTGACAATGAAAAAAGGTTTTCATTTTCTAGCTTGTCAAAATAGAGATTTCCAAACTTCCCTTAGAATACTGTTTGAGAGAGATTTTCAGAAGATATTCCAAATATCTTGGATATCTTAAGATCTAGTAATTTTAGTAATATAATATTTTTGTTAGTTGAAAATTATTATTTTTACTAGTTTTATATTTTTAGGGAACTTTATAAGTATTAGATTCTGGTATTTTGTTTATTTAGAAATTCTTAATTAGAGTTTGATTTCATTTAAGAAACTAGTATTTTATTTATTTAGAAGTTACTCATTAGTGTTTGATTAAGTTTAAGAAACCTATAATACTATGTAAAGAGATCTAGTAGTTGTTTAATTCATCAAGTTTGATCAATAAAATTAAGTATTTAGTTTAATCTTTATTAGTTTCAGTTCTACAAGTCTTAAGACGGTGGTGATCTAAATACTATTTATAAGTTTTAGACGAAAATCTAATTCTTTTTCGGAATTTTCCACTGCGTCAAACACACCAGACAGCCACTTAGTTATTTCTTTGTTTTCATCTTTAATGGCTCCCCACAATCTCAAGAACAATTTCCTGATTTTTTTCCCCATCTTCCCTCTATTCATCATCACATTCACCTCCATGGCAAAAACACCACAATCTCAAGAACAATTTCGATGCATTGTTGTTAACGATGGGGGTTTCAAATACTGGACAAACCTTGTCAATCAAGATCCCTCATTCTCTTCTGAAAATATTACCATCCCTACTAATAATTCTCTCTTCAATATTTCCCAACTTGAATTATCAGATGCGACTTATGGGTCGATCCCACAAATACTCTGTTTTCCTAAACTCGAAACCTTCGAAGATGATTCAATATCGAATCTCTTGCCTACTACCAACAGAACTTTTGTCAGTAATGAATCAATATCGAATTCCACAATCGAATATACTATGATCACTCGTCCTCGTTTGTACATGGACTTGGCTGTCTTCTTCATGTTTAATGTAATGGTGGTAATTAATGTGTATTTCTCGATTCGCTTGATTTGGGAGTTCTTGGTTTTTCTGTGGAAACACTTGTGGTAGAATGAGTTAGTTCATCACAAGAATCCAGAATTGGGTATTCATTGTTTGAATCGATCACGAAATAAAACAGAAGCCTAATCGATATGAATCTTCTCTGTTCTCATATATATATATATTAAAATCTTGAAACTATATTTTTGTGTTCTGTAACTTCTGCTTTGGAGATGAAGATAACAGACAGAAGATGAAAACTGTTAATGTCTTTTGGTTATAATTTGTGTAGTAGTCAATCTTGTTCATTTTTGTCCTTGATTGTAAGGGAAAGAGGTAAGTGAATTTCTGTCTATTTTTTAGGACATGGTTTAGTTGGGCTATAGGCCCGTTCTTAATAAGAGTTTGAATTCGGCAGTTGTCATGCTCATCACATCTTTGATGTATCAATGTCATTATAATGACTGTCGTTGATTGTAGTCAATTTCCAAAAAAAAACTTAGGACTCAATCTTTAAGTACACTTCAAGGAAAAACAAAGGTGATGGGGGGAGAGAAAAGAGAAAGGATATCTCTCTCTCTCTCTTTCTCTCTACTACCGTCGACGGCGTTTTCTAACTAGTCAAAATAGATTCCGGAGCATCCCCTAAAAACAAACAGGACACCCATTTACACCTACGCCTAAGTAAACCTTACACTTTCATTCGTTAATATTTAGTGTAATGCCTCAAACTTTAGCAGTTAACGATATTATCTCCATTTTTCGCACCTCACAAGTAGTATCAGAGCCGAGGACGACTCTTCATTGAGGGTGTGAGTATTGTGATAGTTCACATCGCTCATGAGAGTGTCTAGAGCTTGGGCTATGTTGTACGTAAAAACTTAGTAAGTCGCGAGGCCTTTTGGGGGGTCGTGGAGCCTTCGCCAATAACAAATCTCGTACTTGTGTGAGGTGGTGCGTAAAGCGGGGTCAATATCGATAACTGTCATGGCTTGGAGAGTCACACTTAGCCATCGTAAAGAAGGTGATGCAAACTTCTAGGAAGTTTGGGGGTGTGCATGACCTTCATTATATGAGTTAGTTAGTTGTTTCAGTTAGTTATTTTAGTTGTAAAGTTGTTACTGGCTCTATATATACTCTTCTCCTCTGTTTCCTTCTCTCTCTCTCTCTCTACTCTCACACACACTCTCATCTCCCTCATTCCACAAGAAAGAAAAGATTTCAAGAAATAAAGAAGATTTCTCTCTCTTCTTCTTCTCTGGTTCTCTGTTTTCATCTTTAATGTCTTCCCACAATTTCCTGGTTTTTTCCCTCATCTTCCCTCTCTTCATCATCACATTCTCCTCCATGGCAAAAACACCACAATCTCAAGAACAATTTCAATGCATTGTTGTTAACAATAAGGGTTTCAAAAACTGGACAAAACTTGCCAATCAAACTACACCATTCTCTTATGCAACTCTTTCGATCCCAGCTAATGATTCTCACTTCAATATACTCTGTTTCCCCATACATGAAACCTTCCCAGTTGATTCAGGAATCTCAACTAATCTCTTGCGTGCCGAAAGAACTCTTCTCAGTAATAAATCAATATCGAATTCCACAATCGAAGATACTGCAATCCTAGGGTTCTTCTTAATTACTCTGTTTATGGTGGTGGTATTATTGATTTTCTTGATTCAAATGATGATGGTCAAGATTATAAGGTTCCTGGTTATCCTCACTGAATCATTTCATGAATATGAGTTCTTCATAGGAATCCAGAATTGGGTATTCATTGTTTAAATCGATCACGAAATAAAACAGAACCCTAGTCGATATGATTTTTCTCTGTTCTCATATATTAGTAGTACATTTTGTTCTGTTTTGGAGATGAAGATGATAGAGAAGATGAAATGTTGATGTCTTTTGGTTATAATTTTTTTTTTGAACTAGGATACAATGTAATGGATTTGAGTCTTGTTATTCCGACTTAGTGATTAATAAAATGTGTCGATAAATTGCTCTCGTGTGCTTGGTTTTTTCCTTGTTATCATGTCTTTTAGAGAGAATTTTTGGGCAACGAAATTTCGGTGAAATTTTGGGGAAAAAGGTGTGTATAACATCGCAGTGTGCATGGCAAGTCTGTATTTTGGGTGTGGGGTGTATAACATGCAATTTTAGGGGTGGTGCGTATAATATGCCGTATGAATAACAAAAAACTATGACATATATGACAAATTGGAATCAACTTCGAAAATAAAGTTCATCTAGAGACAGGAAGAGAGTTGACTCAATATGAAAGATTAAATGTGAACACTTAGTCGCAGAGAGAGGCAGGAATAAGGAGAGAGAAAAACATGAAGAGATAGAAATTCAAAGAGGTATACAGAGAAAACGAAAGCGATATATTGACTCACTATATCTCCCTCTCTATTTCGCCTCTAGCTAACAGTTGGTTGGAATATTTTGTGTCTGACTTGTTCATCTTCTTTGTGTTGTCATATTCACTAAATGACTTAAGAACTAGGGTTGCAACAATATATACTCGAGGGAGACTCTCTTTCCTCTGTCGGATTTCTAACGGATGGTTCCAGGATAATCCCATGGCGCTTAACTAACGGTGTGTTAGCACTACGTGGTAGACTCTAAGGCTCATGTGTTGCCACGCGACCATACCCCCAAATTTGCAATTTAAGGACCCGTGATCTCGCAGCTTCCGATTGAGTCCATGTTTCTAGCTCCCTTGTGGCTGAGATCCAATTTCAGTTAACTTTTATAATTTCAACCCATCCTGCAACGGAATAGTTATATTTTATAACAGACCCATTGTGATGTTTTGATATTTGAAATGAATTGAACTTCAAAAAAAAAAGGTGATGGGGGGGGGTGGAGGGAGAGAAAAGATTTCTCTCTCTCTCTCCGATGGTGTTGTCCATGTTCTTCTTGGGTCATTGAAAAAATGGGAATTGCAGAAGGAAAATGGGTTTGCAAAAGTGAGTACTTTGGTGGGTTGTCCCATCTTCCTCATTGCTAAACCAAATAGGACATTCTTATTTCCGCTAAACATCAAGATTCGAACCCCCACTCTCGTGCATTGCAGAAACACACAAGCTACCATCCAACCATGGCGATTTCACAGATAGGTTAATAGATTGATTTTACTACATTGCTAACTATTTTTCCTCGCCTACGAGAATTTGGATAAGAGGACAGAGGGAATGACAATGAATAAAGATTTTCATTTTCTAGCTTGTCAAAATACATCCCCAAACTTCCCTTTAGAACACATCGGACACCCATTTACAACGTAGGTCAAGTAAACCAACGCCCTCACTCGTTAAAACTTAGACGTCGTAAAGAAGGTAACGCAAAGTTCCAGCACTCATGAGGGTGTACATGACCTTCATTATATAAGTTAGTTAAGTGGTTAGTTATTTCAGTTAGTTAGGTGGTTAGTTATTTCAGTTAGTTAGGTGGTTAGTTATTTCAGTTTGTGAAGTTGTTACTGGCTCTATATATACTCATCTCCTCTGTTTCTATCTTGACTCTCACTCACACTGAAAAATCCTCTCAAAAGAAAGAAAAGATTTCAAGAAGATTTCTCTCTCTTCTTCTCTGGTTCTTTGTTTACATCTTTAATGGCTACCCACAATCTCAAGAACAATTTCTTGGTTTTTTTCCTCATCTTCCCTCCCTTCATCACCACATTCACCTCCATGGCGAAAAAACCACAATCTCGAGAACAAATTCAATGCATTGATGTTAACAATATGGGTTTCAATTACTGGACAAATCTTATCGATCGAAGTTCCCCATTCTCTTCTGAAACTATTCCCATCCCTACTAATGATTCTCTTTCCCAACTTCAATTATCAGATGCGACTTATGGGTCGATCCCACAAATAATCTGTTTTTATCATCTTGAAACCTTCCAAAATGATTCAAGAATCTCAACTAATGAATCAATATTATCGAATTCCAACAACACAAATCTTGTCAAGAATGAATCAATATTATCGGATTCCAACAACACAAATCTTGTCAAGAATGAATCAATATTATCGAATTCCAACAACACGAATCTTGTCAGTAATGAGTCGATATTATTGAATTCCAACAACACAAATCTTGTCAGTAATGAGTCGATATTATCGAATTCCAACAACACAACTCTTGTCAGTAATGAATCAATATTATCAAATTCCACGATCGAAGATACTGTAATCACTCCTCCTCTATCGAACATGGAGTTGGTGGTTTACTATTTGTTCAATCTATCGATAATATTTAATGCGTATATCGCGATTCTCTTGATTTGCAAGTTCTTGATTTTTCTATGGAATCACTTCAGTTAGAATGAGTCGAGTTCATTATAAGAATCCAAAACTGGGTATTCATTGTTTAAATCGATCATAAGATAAACCAGAAGCCTACTCGATATCATTCTTCTCTGTTCTCATATACATATATGAATCTTGAAACTATATTAGTTCTGTTTTGAAGATGAAGATAAGAGAGAATATGAACTGTTAATGTCTTTTGGTTATAATTGGTAGTTTTGTTGATCCTGTGAAGTGTAAATCTTGCTCATTTTTTTGTTGATTGTAATGAATTTGAGTCCTGTTATTGAGTGGTTAATGAAATGTGTCAATAAATTGCTCTCCTGTGCTTTGCCTATTTCCTTGTTATTATGTCTTCATATAGAGAGAGGGAGAGAGAGAGAGAATAGTTGATGGTGGTGGTTTGGACAATAGAGATGGTGGTGTGAGTGAGAGAGAGAGGGAGGGAATTTCCGGCAACGATTTTCCGGTGAAGTTTTGGGGAAGAAGGTGAGAAGTGTATAAACATCTCAGTTTGCATAGTAATTCTACCTTTTAGTGTGCTGTGTCTAACATGCGGTTTGAATAACAAAAAAAGATCCCAGGGTATATGACGAAACCCTACAACTCAATGCGACCCATTGTGATCCCACTGCAATCCTAACGCAATCCGACCACAAGAAGTTGAAGAGAAAGTTTGGATCACGAGACCTCGACCAAATTTCTCCTTTTCCCACCCCTTTATAGTATCTTCGGATATTTTTGTATAGTTGGGAAGCATTGTTGTTTTTACATACGGAGAATATGCTATATTACACGGGTGGCCCGGGATGCAAAGCCCCTTAAGTCATTTGTTTACAGGGGTAACTACTAAATCAAGGGATGTGTATCCCTTCTTGATGTAGTCGGTCGGGCTGCATAGGTTTGTATAATATGTGGTACGAAATATGAATAGAAAAAAACCATATGCGGTATGAATAACAAAAAGACACGGTGCATATGACAACCCTACGTACAACTCGATGTTACTCATCGCGGCCCCACTGCATCCTTAACAAGATCTCCACAAAGAGCTCAAGAGGAAAGAAAGCGATGGATCTCCTTTTTACCAAAGAAAGTTTGGATCGCTAAACTTTGAACAAACCCCTTATCCAGGGCTTCTGTGACCTGCCCCTACATAGTATCTTTGGACTTTTCGTATAGTTAAAAAGTCGTTGTTGTTGACATATAACGAAAATTTGCTACATTACTCAAGTGGGACCGGATGTGATGTCCCTTTGGTCATTTGTTTATGAAAAAAAATGATAGAAGAGACCTACCATAGACTTAAACAGGAATTATCTATCCATCAAGAATGAAAATGTGCATCTAGAGGGAGAGTGAGAGTTGACTCGAAAATGAAAACACACAAGTTACCATCCAGCCATGACGAGTTTCACAGATAAGAATACTTAATATATTGATTTTACTACATTATTAACGATTTTTCATCGCCTATGAGAAATTAGGTAAGAAGGAATGGAGGGAATGACAATGAGAAAAGGTTTTCGTTTTCTAGCTTGTCAAAATAGAACCCAAACATCTCCACAGAACAAACCGAACGCCCGATTACAATGTAGGTCAAGTAAACCAACCCTCTCACTCGTTTATACGTAGGCGTCATAAAGAAGGTGATGCAAACTTCTAGCAAGTTTTGGGGGTGTACATGACCTTCATTACATAAGTTAGTTACTTAGTTAGTTAGTTATTTCAGTTATGAAATTGTTACTGGCTCTATATATACTTGGGAGATTTTATAGGGACCCCTCATTTTTGTTAAAAGGCCTCCCCTCAGTGATAATTTAGCTTAGCAAGTAAAATGGTTCATGGGGAGGCCTTTTAACAAAATTGTGGAGGCCTTATAAAACTTCCCTATATACTTTTCCCCTCTGTTCACTTCTTCTCCCTCTCTCTCTCTCTCTCTCTCTCTCTCTACTCTCTCACACACTCTCATCTCCCACAATTTCAAGAACAATTTCCTGGTTTTTCAAGAAGATTTCTCTCTCTTCTCCTCTGGTTCTTTGTTTTCATCTTTAATGGCTTCCGACAATCTCAAGAACAATTTCCTGGTTTTTCTCCTCATCTTCCCTCTCTTCATCACCACATTCACCTCCATGGCAAAAACACTACAATCTCAAGAACAATTTCAATGCATTGTGACTAATGGAAAGATCCCACAAATACTCTGTTTCCCTAAACCCCAAACCTTCCAAGATGATTCAAGAATCTCAACTAATCTCTTCCCTACCAAAAACAAAACTCAAGAACAATTTCCATGCATTGTTATCAACAATTGGGGTTTCAAATCCTTGAAAAAATTTGTCTATCAAAATTCCATATTCTCTTCTTCAACTTTTTCCATCCCAACTAATGATTCTCTCTTCAATATATCCCAACTTCATTCATCAGACGGAATTTACGGAACGACGATCCCACAAATACTCTGTTTTCCTCCACCCGACGACACCTTCCAAGTCTATTCAAGAAACTCAAAGAATATCAACAGAACCCTTCTTGTCAGTAATAAATCAATATTGTATTCAGAGATCGAAGATTTAATAATGAGAAGTCTACATCGTCCTGGTTTCTTCATGGATGTCGGGTTCTTCTTTATTGGTTTGTTTATGGTGGTGTCAATATTGGTGTCGGTATTGAGATTCTTGATTCTTTCTTTTCGTAATTTCATGGTTTTTCTGTGGAATCACTTGTGGTAGAATAGAAGCCTAATCGATATGATTCTTCTCTGTTCTCATATATATGAATCTTGAAAGTATATTAGTAGTACATTTTGTTCTGTTTTGGAGATGAAGATAATAGAGAAGATGAAGATAAGAGAGAAGATGAACTGTTAATGTCTTTGGTTATAAAATTGTAGTTCTGTTTCTGTTGATTCTGTGAAGAGTAAATCTTTGTTCAGTTTTTGTTGATACAATCTGATGAATTTGAGTCCTGTTATTCAGATTCAGTGATTAATAAAATGTGTCAATAAATTGCCCTCCTGTGTTGCTTATTTCCTTGTTATAGTGTAAGTGGGTGGTGGTGGTTTGGCCAGTAGTGGTGGTGTTGTGAGTGAAAGAGGGAGGGAGGGAATTTCCGGCAATGATATTCCGGCGAGATTTGGGGAAGAAAGTGAGGTGTGTACAGTATAACATGTCGGTTTGCATGGTAATTCTACATTTTGGTGTGGTGTGTCTAACATGCCAAAACGCGCGTATATGATTAACCCTACAACTCGATGCGACCCATTGCAATCCCACTAAAACCACAACAAGGAGCAGAAGAGAAAAAGATGATAGATCTTTTTTTACCAAAGTAAATTTGGATCATGAGACCTCAATCAAATTTCTCCTCCCCTTTCTTAGGGTTTTGGTGATCAACTCCTCTATAGTACATTCGGATTTTTGGTATACTTAGCTTCATAACCTCACTGCAAACCTAATGCATTCCCCCTGAAACCCCCTCAAGGAGTTGACTCGAAGATTATAACCGTTTATTTCGTGTAAATTTGAAGTAGACTTTGACTTGTTAGCCTTGACTTGTAGCCTTCAAATGAACTTTAGAGGAAAGGGCCATTTATACGCGATAATTTGTCAAATTATGAAGAAAAAAAACGTACAACAATTGAAGAGCAAATTGGATTATAAATTAGAAGTCTGGTGCCTATGTTGTAAAATAATATCTAATAAAAAGGTGCTACTGCAACCAAAAGTTATTAAATTGGACACCCCTTTATGGACATATTCAATCAAAATATGGTTTTCGATAGATTGAAAAACCAGAACTTTTGCGGAAGCAGGTAAACTATGTCATATTGTAGATGTGAATGAACAAATTTTGGAACTTAATAAACAAAATTGAATATCATAATGTATTTATACTAGAAACAGCATCATACAACTGACTCATTCCGTCATTCGACAAATCTCAGGTCATATAGATACAATTCATCACCAGCGGCTAATTTAACACAGATAACAACTATGTTTGCATCATCTATGATATGATAATCTTTTGAGGTTCAGTCGACATGAAGTTTGTAGATAACTAGTCTAGTTCAGTATGTTAAATCACTTAACTAGGACTACTAGTATTAGATTTGTCAACACTAAGGTCTTTTCAGGTTTATTTTATTCGAGCGAGAGCAACGAATACAAACAGACTAAACAGTACAAAGTATACACACCCGTTTTAGCATCAAATGCTCAGGTACTGTCGTTCCGTGTTGTTTCATCATTGCTGTAGTCTGAAAACTTCTCTTCAGAATCTGTTTCACTGTCAAAGTTTATATGTTGGTTTTCTGCAACTTCAAAGGATTGAGCATCTGGTCTTAGAAGATCTTTCAAGTCATCTAGAACGAAAGGCTCAATTAATTTCCAAAACCACAACGAGTTGCTTCCAAGGAAACCAATCCAAGAAACCCTCCCTTTTCTCTTAACTGAGCAGTTCAAAGATTTTGAATTTAATGACTTGCAAATCCTCTCGACGTCTGCCTCATTTCCGCCTTTTAACTTGAGCAGAATATTTCCAGAGGCTGTTCTATATCCTCCATACATGTACCAATATGCAAGTACACGTGGTGATAACCATCGATGGACCAGCTTTGGAACTAAAGGACGTCCCTTTGGCCAGAATTGATCTGCGTAGAAACCAAAATAAGAGTGCGAAATCGTCGAGAATTTACAGGGTACATCTTCATTTTCATCACTTCTTCTACTCGGATTATTTAACCATTCATGGTATTCATCATGGAGATATCTCTTCAGAACAAAATGAACACTTGAGGTTTGGTCGAACTCGAAGTGGATTCTGTGGTTCTTCCTTTCCTCATCGGATTCTATAATCAAACCACCCAATAACAGACCAACCAAGACCTCTCTTTGTTCTTTAGTTAGCTTCAGGCTTATTGGCTTCTTCACAACTTTCCTTTTCAAGCTCAAAATATACTCGAGTTTGTCCATCAAGGGAGGTTCGATGTCATACTTCTTCTGGCACATCAAATCGTACAACTTCTCTGCTTCTATGTGATCTCCAGACGAGAGGAACCCACCTAACATGGTGTTGCATGATCGGGTATTAATACCAATAGTCGCATTGCTTTGCATTTCACTGAAAACCTCAGAAGCCTTAACAATATTACCAGTTTTCACCAGAGATTCCAAGTAAATAGTATAAATAGTTCGATTCGGGTGGCATTTTTCGAGGCATTGAGAGAAAGTTGCTTCCAACTTCTCGTGCAAGTCCAATTTGAAGTACATGTTC
Source organism: Eschscholzia californica subsp. californica (assembly GCA_002897215.1). Lineage (NCBI taxonomy): Eukaryota > Viridiplantae > Streptophyta > Magnoliopsida > Ranunculales > Papaveraceae > Eschscholzia > Eschscholzia californica. The sequence continues at coordinate 1,287,647 of BEHA01000852.1, forward strand.
ATAAGATTGACAAAAGCCGGCATAAGGGGTTTCATACCACTCACTCTGAACTCATTCACAATGGTTTCAACAATTTCAACTTCCTCTGCTTTAGACATAACCTCGATAATTTTATTATACGCCACAAAGCTTGTTGACCCAATCTGCTCCTGCATCTGCCTGAATATTTCCAGTGATTTCATAGGTTGTCCAACCCTGGAATAGACTTCCATTCGGCAAACAAAAGCTTGATATGGAGGACTACTGTCGGAACCAAGGAGTTCAAGCCAAGTTCTTTCTGTCTCTTCTACATCTCCTTCCTTAGAATAAGCCCTTAACAATGACAAAATCACCTCCTTTCCCTCTTTGAATCCCGCTTGTTGCATTTGTGCTCTCAGTGTCGTAATTCTCTCTCTATCAATTTCATCTTGGTAGCTATGTAACCAAATCAAGCCAACATAAATATCCTTTTGGATTTCGAGCCCAAATGTCTCCAGGTTATGGAAAATGAACTCTGCTTGTTTGAGGTGATGCTTCGAGGCACCTCCTGGTTTACTTACAAGAGCTCTGAAGAGAGAATTGTGTAAGCTAAGACGAGGCTGGTACCCGCCTAACTGAATCATACGGTTATAAATTCCACAAGCCTCTTCCAAGCAACCTTGAACGGATGAGCTCAGATAAGCAACAGTCAAGATATGAAAAGTTGACTCACTTGGCACTTGACCATGATCAATTATGTCGTTGAATATCTCACGACATCTTGAAAATTTTCTCTCCTTCCCCATGTAATCTGCTAGTTTGGTAGCAAGATCAAAATCAAATTGAAACCATCGTTGCTGGGTCATCCATTTGTACACCTGAAAATGGAACAAAGATTAGTCTGCAATCGCGAAAAACTGTAGGTGAAACATTCCAATGTTGCGGTAACTTTCATAAAGAATGAGATAATTGACAAGAGTATCAATAAGTTTTCACTTGATCACTGGCAGCAATTTGCCTATAACTTATGTGGCAACAATTATTACAATTTCAAGTTACAAATGGATTATCTTTTTTTTTCTGAAGTTACAGGATTACGTGAATACAATAACCATTCCATACATTAAATTGCTTGGATACATCATAAGGATGCAATATGCTCATAACTGCCATGAAACTATCCTAAAGACACTCATAAACCCTAAAAGGCCATTGAAACTACCCTAACGGTCATCCTAGACTAATCTACTTTTATTTATACCTTTACGAAGACGTATCAATAAATGATGGATCCACCAAGTATCCATCTTGTCACCTCCAGGTTTTCAAAGTGGGTGCACTACAAATGGACTATTTTGAACCCTATAATGTACTGGTAATCAAATGTCCTTATCGTTTCAAGTCTGCACTTCCATCACGATTACCTACCCAATCTCAATCTTTAAAAAATACAAAACTCCCAATTCTTCCCAATGTTCTTACTCCCCATTTCTTCTAATTTACTACCTCAATATTGCTATATTACTATATATACATCTATATAGCAAGAACAGACGAAAAAACGATAGATTAAGTTGTATAAAGAAGCAACAATTTTCAGGAAAAACACAAACTTAAGCTACCCAATAATCTTAAACCAAATTCAACATACCCGAAAAGCAGTTTCATTTTCTCGAATCCTCATTGTATGAACAGCAATATACATAGCGTCTTCTTGGGTAAGCCATTTCCTTTGAGCATTAAGAAGTCTAATCAAAGTACCTGGTTTATGTGCAGGCAATTCCTTACATAACCATGCTAACTTTGATCTTCTCCATTGTTCAGGAAGCTCTTCCAACTCTTTTACTTCAATCTTAGGTGAAGAAGGTGAGTTCTTCAAATCATTATCAACTTCAAACACAAAATCTTCATTCCCATTCTGCCCATAAAAATCCCACCTTTCTTCAACCCTTTCCTCCCCTTCTTCCTCCTCCGCCTTGGGAACTAACTGCTCAACTGAAGGAGTCAAAGCAGCTGCCGACGAATAAGAAGAAGAAGATGAACAGGGAGTATGGGCAGAATGAAAACGAAATGATTTAGGGTTTCTTAAGCTATTTGGGAAGAAGACTAGATAAGAAAGAGATGGTTTTGATTTGTGAGATGAAAAATAAAAGAGATGGCGGCGGGAGTGGTTGTTGAAGTTATTAGAGCGAGAAAGAGAGAGAGTAAGAAAACGTAAAACCCTAAAAGAAGAAGAGATAGAAGGGGGCATTGGAGAAGTGAGACAGAAAGAAGTTAGGGTTTGGTTATGATGGTGTAAGGAGAAGGAAAAAGTAGAACCAGGAGAGGAAGAAGAAGATGAATAGAAGAGCTCCTGAGCTCCGCTCCGGAGGAGCATTCTCTTACTTGAATTATCTTTGTATATATTTACTACTAGTATTTCTTCTTAGCTTCCTTATCGTGAAAATGGCGGCAAATTTGGGGTTTAGCCCTTTGGGGGAGAGAGGTTGAGTGAGTCTTGGAACAAAATAGAAAATTTTAGGTTTTTCTTGTGTCCCAAATGCAATAATTGATGGATAATCCTATATAACTTAAAATTTAACATACCCAAAGCTGTGGCAAAAAATTTATTTCGGTTGTGCAGCGGTCGGTTGCCAACCATTTAGGGTCCGGTCGAAGTCGAACTAATCAATGGCGGTTTCGCTAAATCACCAGCCAAAGTCGAGCCGAACAAACCGCCAGCCGACTTCGTTCGGCCCGGTTCGGTTTGGTTCGATTGACTTCGGTTGGTCGGTCCGGCCGAACTCAATAAACCAAATAAAACATGAGAAAAATGAAATTAATGAAAATGATAATGTTCAACAATGTAATTCCAATCAAAACGTTAAGAGATAACGTATTAGGCACAAAATAACTAAAATATTTCAACAACCATATATTAAAGTTCAATTGTCTTGTAACCGTCATAGACACATAACTAATTTAAAAAGATAAATTCCATACACAAAGGTTAGACAAGTATATAAAACTTAAAAAGAAGTGTATTTTTCCACAAAAATTTGGCAATCTTTTTCTAATCTTCAATCTTTTTCTAAATACTAATAGTATTATATACAATATATATATATATATATGTGTGTGTGTGTGTATAATAAATATATGTAGTTCGGTCGGTTCGGTTTGGGCGGTTCTCAAGATTCCAAGCCGAAGCCAAACCAAACTGCGATCTGTTGATCGGTTTTTCAGTCTAGTCGAGTCGAATACTGATGCAGGGAGATTTTCATGAGATATTCCAAGTATCTTGGATATCTTAAAATCTAGTTATTTTAGTAGTATAATATTTTTGTTCATAGAGAATTATTATTTTTAGCAGTTTTATATTTTTTAGGAAACCTTTTAGGTTTTAGATTCTAGTATTTTATTTATTTAGAAGTTGTTATTAGAATTTGATTAGGTTTAAGAAAGTAGTATTTTATTTATTAGAAATTGTTATTTGAGTTTGATTCATTCAATCAATAAAATTCAGTATTTTTAGTATTCTTGTTATCAATTTCGGTTCAATAGTCTTTAGACGGAGTTCTAAGACTTTTTATCAGTTTTTCGCTGCGTCAAATACTATTCGGTTCGGCCTAAAAACCATTTGGTTTGGTTCGGCCGAGTTCGATCTGGTCGGTTCGGCCGACCGTTGCTCACCCCTATCGGTTGTTGTGATTTGTGATTCTTAGATCAGAATTGTATAAAATACAGATTATGACAAATCACATAAGATTGTTATCTAATTTTTTTTTTTTTTTTTTTAGAAATCGACTACAATTTACGTTAGTCATTAACGAAATTTGGTGTGGTCGGGCTCAAACTCGTGACCCCCACGGTTTAAAACTAAATATTTCACAGCTTTTACCACTCAACTAAAGATCTTCATGTGAATATATGTACCACTTACCTTTATTATCATAATCTCACCCGGACTGCAGTCTGGCGGAGCCCACTAGTGGCTCCGCCTCTGCTAAAATTATCACCCTAACGATTCATAGTGTCATTTTTGTCGCAAATGACGAAGGTTCAAGTCCCCCTACATATGTTGAAGGCCCAAATTTAATTGGCTTTGGGCCTTGTGAAAGGTAAGGTTGGTCATGGTTCCCAGGACCATATCTAGTTTGAGAAAACCCTCAAATCCGAGTCTAATTGTGTTTCAAAGGCATAAATAAAAAAAGGTGAATTCATCTCCCAAAATACATGTCATGGGAATTTGGATCAGATTAAGTTAGGCCGTTAGGGGGTTCATTTTGAAAGTTAATAATTTTTGGGGGGCAAAATAGAATAAACTCGTTAAAAAAAGTTAATTCTATTTTAGCCCCCATATAGTGACCAACTCACAAAAATGACTCCCATATTCTAACCAACTAACATCACTCTAAAATCTCTTTTTGTCTCATCTTCAAATGGCATGTAAGTTGAATTCCAAATGTGCCCTTCTAGTTTGTTTGTAAGATTAGATGTTATGGTTGTAATAGAGGCAGATAAATTTAGAGAAAGAAAAATAAAGGAACGACCCATAATTTTGTTTTGTGGAGTGAGAAGGGCAATAGCCCACAACATTTTCATCGTCACTTTACTTTTCATCTTCATCTCTAACACCAACTCTCCCTCTTTTCCACTTTATTTTACTTGGAATCAAGTATGGGAAATTCCTAAACTAAGGTTTGGAGTTCTTTCCTAAACCATAATGACAAATTCTAATTAAAAAGGAGGGAGGGATAAAAAGATAGGCAGAACCGCAGAAGTGGATGCAGACATGAATATGAGAATTTATGTATAGAAAAGTTGGTGGTGGGGAGTGGTGGAGAATCTTGGAGACGTTTTGGTGACCCTTTCTCTTTCTATCTTTAATATTTATCTGTTACGGAGTACATGACATTAGAAAACGTGACAGAATAGAAATTTAGGGAATCATGTGGAAATCACTCAAAATATAAGAGTCATTTTGGTGGGTTGTTTGCGTGTGAGCCCCAAAAATGGGTTTAATAGTCTTTTTCATAATAAAGAATACAAAATTTGAAATGCAAATTATAGAGAAATGTAAGACGCACCAATATACTATAACATGAGAGATACTATGCTCGACTATGTGGTCGGATTTCACCAGGGAGACATGTCGACCATAATGTCATTTTTCATTTTTCATATAACAATAGTGGCCTTCATACTAGTTAGAAAGTTAAATTATTGATTTTATCGTCATTTGATTTTAAAAATTATGATTTGCTAATAAAATGTTGTTATATTTTGGTAACCGGTAAAAACATCTTTTAAGCAGTAAATATTCATTTCATCAAAAAAAAAAAAAACAGTAAATATTCATTAGACAAGTAGAATAATCCATATATGTAGACATAAATTTATTAGACATGTCATGTATGCACATTTTTTTCAGTTAAATCATTGAGAATCATTCTTTTTTATTTCATTAACAAATTTGTTCTTATACACGGAAGTTGCAAATTTAAGTCCGATTTGTTTCCACAAATATACATATTTTCTATGTTAGAAAATTAAAATCTAATATGCAGAAGTTGTAAATTTAAGTCCGATTTGTTTCCACAAATATGCATCTTTTTTATTAACAAAGATTCAAACGTTAAACATTAATAAGAGTCATCCGGTCTTGATTAGTGTAAATCTCAAATGAACTAAAATATCTAACATAAATAGTTAGTTTACGGACAACCAAACGTATAAATACACATTAAAAAAAAGGATTAGATGCCTAAAGAAGAAAATTAAGATCCAACTAAAACTCGACGTGAACAGTTAGATTTCACCCTAACCATCAAGGCATCAATAAAGGAAAAAGTTGAATGATATCCAAACGTCCACATCTAACTTCAACCAGATTGTGACTTTCTCTGTTGAGACAACAAAACGTATAAATACACAACGATGACTAGATGCCTAAAGAGAGAAAGTTGGAAATCCAATTAAATCTCACCGCGAGCAATTAGATTCACCCTAACCATCAATAAAGGAAAAAAGTTGAACGATATCTAATCGTCCACGTTGAATTTCAACCAGATTGTGACTTGCTCTTTTGAGGCATAGTTTCCAAAAACAAAAAAAAATTTGGACTAGGTTTGGATTAAACCCTACTAAACCAAATCTTAGGTTAACCTAGACATGTTAAAGTTCCTAGCTCCCATTCTATGCTGTCCCAAATCCTAGGTTAGTAGTACACACAATTCCGGCGCTTCCACATATTCCGCGAAATAAATACCCGCGTCCGCCAGTTCTTCCGATGTCACCAAATTTTAAAAATTATTAAACCCTTTCAACTTCTCTCTCTCTCTCTCTCTCTCTCTCTCTCACTAACATCTCTTCGCTCCCCAAAAAAAACCCTAGAAAATTTGAAGTTTTAACCCCGCGCTCAACAGTCAACTCCATTCATTCGAATCGTTTTATACCTCTTCGCCCGATTTCATCTGCCCTATCCCTCCGATCTTTCTCTTCAGTATTTAACTTCATTTTACCTGTTTAGATGAACTGAGTTGAGGATTCTTTCATTTGCCTTGACGGAAGTGGTTCCAGTAATTGAATTGTGTTAGTTGAAGGTTTCAGTAAGTGAGTTTTCTGAACTTGATTTTGACTTTCGTTATTTTGATTATAAAGGGTTAAATAATGCGTTCTGGGTTTTTGATTTCTTAGGTTAGAAAATTTTGAAAAGTTCTGATTTTTTCTATTCAGATCAGTTTATGTCATGGTAAAACTGTAGAGATGGGTAGATACTAAATGTTTCAAATATTCGAATTTATTTAGCATTTAGATTTAATTTGCTTAGTGGGTGGCTATGATTTTTTTCGCCTGGGCAGATATTTGATTTTAGGTTACCTACATTTTTGGCATTTAAGTTGTGGTTATGTTGATACACAATGGATTGAACTCATTGATTAAGGCTATAATTTGATGCAAAAACTCCAGTTGTTCAATTTTTTCGGTGTTTACAACTATATTCTCTGCCTCTCTGGTTAAGTTAATACGTACTCTATTAGAAGAATCAAGTAAGATTTTTTTCTTGGCTCACATATTCTCATTTTTGGTATCTATATTTTGGCTATGTGAATTCGTATCGGTCTGGCTTCATTGAATAAGGAGGGTATAGACTATTTATTCCCGATTGGCCGAATATTAGATTTCTGTTCGTCAACGGTTTCGTTTCGCATTTATTTTGTGGTTGTCAATACTTATTCCATTCGATTAATTGATCAAGGCTGTAAAATCATTTTGCTTTGCCACGTACTAGATTTTCAAAGCTATCCGCATAATTGGTATTTAGATTCTGTCTGTGCTATTGTTCAATGCTTATTGAAGTGTATTCATGGGGTAGCGGCCTAAATACTTCCCCACCTGGCGAGATACTAGATTTTCAGATGTTCACATTTTTTGCTATTTACATAATTTAGTAAGGCTATATTTTTTGTTACATTGACGGTACTTTTACAGTTTTACTCTCCTATTGTTTCGCTTGTTTTATGCAATATTTATATGTTAATGATGCCGACTTACGATGAAAGAGGCAATGCATCATTTGCCTTCGGTTATGTAATTTCTTTTAACATTCAATTCTACAAAGTTAACAACATGTGTGGGATATATGGAAATTTTGGTTATTATGGCTGTGATACTAGAATTGAACTGAACAATTAGAAAATTTTATATATGACTTTTTTCATTTCTGTAATCCAACCCAACACAGTCATGATATTTAGTGGTTAATCTGCAGTCTTTAAATTAGCATTGTCAGTTTACTGAAATAATTTTTCTTGTTTTTGTGGCAATATCAGGTAGGGATTGTTGACATGGCTGAGTCCTCAGATGTGAATAATATGGAGGAACATCAAGAGGAAATTGAAGATGCCTCTAGTGCTTCCGGGGATTCATTTATTGATGATTCAGATGATGGTGACCCATCAGTGTCTGAACATGATGTTGAATCACACGCGGAGGTAGGTTCTTTTAGTTGCTCGTCTTTCATTGCGTCCCTCATCTGGCCGCCTACTTGAGGCTTAGTCTGGTAATGCTGAATTTGATGATTTTCACTTAGATGGTTCTATGTCATTGAGACCAATTTCGTATTGGTAGTTAGTAATATAGAAGCCTTATTGGTTAAGATAGTTAATCACCCCTCACCATGAATATTAAATAATGAAGTGTTTTCTTTTCTCTTCTTATTATCGCATAATTATTTTTGTTCAGGCACCCTTGACCGATGAAGAAATTGAAGAGCTAATTGGTGAGCTTGTGGAAGTTGAGAGTAAGGTAGTATTCTTCACACTAGATTTTGCCTTCAGTTTTCATCTTTTCCTATGTTGTTATTTTTCTCATTCTAAATGTTTAGGCGGCAGAGGCTCAAGAATCACTTGAAAAGGAGTCTCTTGCTAAAGTCGAGAGTGAAGTAAGAGCTGAGCTGGCCGCGAATCTAAACGGAAAAGATGTTAGTGTCTATTCTACATTTTTCGTTTTCTCAGCTATTAGCCTTCTATAGCGGATTGTGCTTATGTGTTCTCACTGGTGTTTGTTTTGTTCTTTTTATAGTTGGAGGAAGCTGTTGCAGCTGAAATGGAAACTTATGTTGAAGAATGGGAGACTCTGCTAGATGAGTTGGAGACTGAGAGTGCTCAGTTATTGGTGAGTTTATCTTCTCATTTTGAATAAAATCTTTGATTCTTGAATCTTGATGCACATTATGCGAGCTTTGACAAACCTTCTTTTTCATGATTTAAATATTGATTTCCCGTCTTGCGGGCATTTTCAAGTGACGATGAATCTCCTCATTTCACTTATTGTTTATTAATTGCTAAAGGGCATCAGCTGTCATAATTATATCTCACTACAAAACTCTCCAGTTTCTTTAATATTCCTGTTTCCTACTTTCTTTAAGAGAAGGAATGTGTGTGGCTTTCGTTAACATAGCTGAGTTCAGGGGAACTGAACTGTTAAGATCTGATGCAATGATAAAATATTAGGCAAGTTCTATCTGTCTTCGTTATGAAACATTATGTCCTCTTCAATTACTGTAGTGGTCACTGGTCACACGTTGCATATTCATTTTCTTCCCCCCAAGAGCTGGTGTTGCTTGTTCTTTTGGGGGCTAGCTTTGTTTGGTAATGTTGATGCTCATTTTTCTTCAATTGTACAGTTGTTACATTATTAATGCAAATTCTTTTCTCCCTTGACAAAAGAAATAAGGCACAATTTTCTCATATGTTTTGCTTGAAATGTTCCACTCAAATTTTATTATATTTTCAATCAGGTTGTAGCTTCGAGTTCTACTTTACGTTGTGTTGATGAATAATTTGGCTTGTACCACTCACCTACTCTATCTTATTAGAAAGAAACTGTGATGAAAAATCCTCTCTCTTGCTTTTGCCCGGGAACTCTTACCAGACCTAAATTATAATGATTAGATGGTTAAATAGTTGTAACTTTTAATATCTTTTTGGAAACAGTAGTTTGTGTATTTTAGTGTAAGATCTATACCCTTAGAAACTTTCCTTTCTTCTGATGGAGTAGTTGCGATAATCTTGCAAGCACTAATTTTATTAATTCATCATGATTTACTCGGTATGCAATGTGGTACATGGCTTCTACAACAGGAACAACTTGATGGATCTGGTGTTGATTTACCAAGCATCTATAAATGGATTGAAAGTCAAGCCCCTGATGGTTGTTCTACAGAAGCTTGGAAGAAAAGGACACACTGGATGGGGTCTCAGGTAACTAATGAAGTAACTGAATCCATTACAGATGCAGAGAAGTTTCTGCAATCTCAACGACCTGTCAGGAAGTATGTTGCTGCTGTCTCGCCATGTTCATCTGATTATTCTTGCACCAAGAAAGGTCGGAATTTAATGTTTGTATACTCGTTGTGGACCAGGAAACACGGTAGACTCATGGAGGAAGGTGCAAGTGGTTTTATTGGAAAGAAACTTGCTGAGGAAAGCAACAAAGAGATTATCTCAGAAAGTGCAGAGAAAGATTGGAATTCTTTCAATGAAATTATTCAATCCCAACGTTCATCTGAGAATGATGTATCATTTGGCGGGAAGCATTGGGCTTCTGTATATTTGGCCAGTACACCACAGCAAGCCGCAAATTTGGGTCTAAAGTTGCCTGGAGTTGATGAAGTGAGTAAACTATGTCTGAAATCCATCTACTCTGTTGTTTTTTCGTTCCCATATGGCAGTACCAAGCATTTTGAATAAGCAAAGGTAAAGTATAATTCAATGTTCCACAAGGAAAAGCATGAAGTGATAATAGTAAAAAGCTATTCACCGCTATAGACCAGAGGCAGACCAAAGGGGCTGTTGTTGCTTTCTTATTTTAAAAGCTTATTTTTTTTTGAAACTTTGAATGAATATAGTTGAGGAGATTATTTGCAACACCCCTATTTTCAGAGGGATTTGGATCAGGGCCATGCCACCTAGAATCTCAGATGCTTTACAGCCCACCACTCTACTTTACAAGTTTTCTAGTACTTGTCCCAATAGCCTAGCATCAATAAATGGCACCATGTAAGCGGTTGTAATAAGTGCAAGTTGATCCTAATTATCTAGGATCAATAAATGGTATCCTGGAGGCAGTTGTAATAAGCACAATTTGACCGATATATGCTTAGAATTCAGTTGACTAACGATCCTCTGTTTCTGTTTAAGTAAAAAATTGTAGCAAAGACAGACAGTACTCAGTATCATTTATATCGTGTGGTGCATTTTGCTACTTTTAAATATTTTATATTTTGTTAGATTTGGTGATACTTTTGCGCCTATTTGAACTTTGAATGCGATTTTGAGCAACAAATGTTTACTCAGGTAGAGGAAATAAATGATGTCGAAGGAGATTCCAGCGATCCATTCTACGCAGACGCTGTAGCTAACGAGAAGGAGTTAGATCTTTCTGAAGAACAAAAGAAGAACTTTAGGAAGGTTCGTAAATTTTGTTGCACTTCAGCTGTCACCTCACTTGTGCATATCTACTTTCTAGTTTGTTATTTGAAGTACCCATTTTTAGTTTCATGTCTTTGATTCTTAGGAAGCTACTTTAATATCATTAAAATTTCAGGTTTTACAGATAATCTATTGTAAGAATTATAATTCTTCTTGGATTACATTTATAATTATTGCCTCGTACTGCGATATTATTTTTTTCGTATGAAAGCGTGACATTGTGTGATTGCTATGAATGTATTATCTGTTTTTGGATTGAGTGGAAGTTGGCAATATTAATAAATGTAGTGCCTGTGAATGACTTAAAACTTAAACTGTAACCTATGTGATGATGGTGATGTAGCATTTGGAACTTACAATATTAGGCCTAATATGCCTAGTTGTTTATACAGACTTCAATGATATAATCTATTTATGTGTTTCAAAAAAAAAAAAAAAAAAAAAAATCTATTTATGCTTCTTAATTAGTGTAAAACCTGTAGCTTCTGATCCTCAGCTAGTTTGGAAGTTCCCAGTGAGATATTGACTTCTCTACTTCATTATCTCCTATTTGTACAGGTTAAAGAAGAAGATGATGCAAATATCACAAGGAAGCTTCATCTTCACCTGAAACGAAGAAGACATCGGTTCCGAAGTAAACAGGTTGAGTTTTTTTGTTACCCTATAGCCCTTGCAGCCTTGCTCTTTGACTAAGAAGCTTCTATGTGGCTTTTTTTTTCCTTGTTTTACTTTATGGGTTGCTCTCATTGGTTGCATTGGAGAACTAGCTTGGCTAAAGGCAGGAACATAGATATAGTGTGACTTAAGTTATTGAAATGCAGCTTCTGAAAGACTATTGTAGTGATTTCGTTTTTAATATTTGCAAAAGAACTTCTATCAATTGTAATATGCTTTATATGGGCCTTTTTTGCATTCAGGAGGCCTCTCAGCAAGAGGTTGACTCAACTGATCAGGGCACTGGGAGCAAGTTAAGTGACTCCATCCCTTCGAATGATTATTCTGAAGCTCTTGACGGCGAGAAAACTGTGGGTGTAGGTTTACCAAAAGCTGCCAATGGTGACGATTCTCAAAATGTGAACCTAGAGGTGCCTGAAACCACTGAAACTTCTAGTAAGTTTGATGAAGGAAGGCCAACCGCTAATGGTACTTCCCTGGCGGCTACTGAATCAGGGGCTTCTGATTTAATTGAATCAAGAAAAGAGAAGCGTAGACGTGATGATGAGGACCCAGATTATAACACCAAAAGGAGTCGGACGGTAGTCATAGATAGTGATGATGAAGAGCACCTAGTGTCTGATAAATCTGTTTCTCATGTTTCCGGTGAGGTTAATAAGGATCTAAGTTCCTCACTGCAAGTTAAGGAAGAAGTTGACGGTGTAGATGCTGAGAAACTTCCTTCACTGAGCCCAAATGCTACTGAAGCCTCTGCAACTTTTCGTTGCACTGCATGCAGTAAAGTTGTGGGGTCTCCAGAAGTGCGTCAGCATCCACTTCTGAAAGTAATCATTTGTGAAAGTTGCAAATGCGTGGTTGAAGAGAAAATGAAGGAAAAGGTATGCATCACTGTGCTAGAACCTTTTAATTCCAACCTTTTACCACAGTAGGATCAGTAAGTGGTACAGTACCAGGAACTCAATTTTACCATAGTGGTAATTTAAATTTTTTTTTTTCATGAAATGGAACGGCTAATCTTATGACTGATACAATGTGCGGTTGCAGGATCCTGATTGTTGCGAGTGTTATTGTGGATGGTGTGGAAGGTGCAATGACCTGATAAGTTGTAAATCATGTAAACTTCTATTCTGTACAACATGTATAAAGGGGAATTTTGGTGAGCAGATTTTATCAGAATATCAAGCCTCTGTTTGGCATTGTTGCTGTTGTTCTCCAAATCTCCTGCAACGCTTAACTTCAGAGTGCGAGAAAGCCCTTTTAGCTGAGGATCAATCAGTTTCTAGTTCTGATAGTGATTCCGGGCAATCAGACAACGGCACCAATGCTATGAACGGGTATTATGCTGGCCTCTTGTTATGTTTTATTTGCTTTTCAGCTTTCCCTTTCTGTGAACCATTTCCTCTCCTTTAAAATGTTCCTTATATTGGATTGGATGTTCTGTATTTGAGACAACGATACAAGACATCCTAATTCACGACTCTTCTGAGTGATAGAGGATTGGTTCTGCTTCACCTGTCATAAATAGTTACTGTTTTGCAGCGAAGGCGAAGGACTGGGTTTTGTTGGATCTTCAAATACTGTACCAAGAAGGGAAATTCATTGGCATAGTAATCTTTTTCATGTCATAAACTACAAATCTTTTCCAGTGATGAGAGGAGTAATTCTTTTTGCTTGCTAGTTGCATCTTTTATGGAAAGGAAATAGGATCGTGATACACCTATCTCAATAGTCAATACTAGTCCGATTACTTTTAATTTAGGCACCACCCAGGCTTATTAATCTGGCTCTGTACTTCCATGGTGCTGCGCCTTTCCTTGGCATGGGTCTGCCACTGACCATCCATGCTCTCCACCTTACCAATTTACGGCCAACCCACCCAAAATGCCTAGGTAATATGTACCATGGTTTTGAAGGTCTTCTTAAACAACGAGAGAGCAAATGCTTTGTGCATGAAATTTCCATTTGACATCATCCACCTCCACTTAAGGAATTAGGTGAGTCTTCCTAGGTTCTGTTACAATTTGATGTATCATCCATCTTAATACCATCCACGTCCTCCATTAGCCTAGTTCCAGATGGTACAATGTTTTTCCTTGTTTCCATTGTGATAGAAGTTAGAATGGTGTATTTTTATTTGGTCCATATAATAGTTCTCTATCTTGATTACTCATTATTAGCTAACAGTGGAAAAAGAAATCAGCAGTGGGTGTATACTGAGGTCCAATATGGGCACTTGTTCCCCTTGACATAGTAATGAACCTTGATGTGCCAAAATTTTGCTGTCTCATTCAAATTGTAACTATCTTCCTCACTGGTTTCAGAGCAAGGAAAAGGCGCAAAAAGAGGATTAGAAGAATCCTTGATGATGCTGAACTGGGAGAAGAAACCAAGAGAAAAATTGCAATTGAAAAGGTTTCCTTTTCCTGATATTTATATAAATGTTTTCTGAAAGGAAGTTTTGTCTTTTCTAATTCCTTTTATAAATGTCTTAATTTTTGTACTCTTTGGATCTAGGCCCGCCAAGAACATCTCAAATCACTGAAAGTACAGTTTACTGGCAACTCATGGCTTAAGGAAACTAAAAGCTGTGTTAGCATTACAGCAGAAGGTGCCACTGTTGACGTGCTTGGTGATGCGGCAAAAGGATATATAGTAAATGTGGTGAGAGAAGAAGGAGAGGAAGCAGTGAGGATTCCCCCAAGTATCTCAGCGAAGTTGAAACCCCATCAGGTTTGTTGGTCAATGTTTTGCCGTTTAGTGTTTTGATTTCTCTCTCTCTATGTTTTTGGACTATTTGTTTGGTGTGGATGTAGTTCGTGTTCATGACCCAGAGATTTTCATTACGAGTAATGGTTAGGTTTAATGTGTAAGATATATTCAGAAATTTTAAGATTCTTTACAGAATTTTATATTGAAGAACATAAACGTAGGGAGAAGTGATAATTGTACTTTAGTGTAGAATTTCATCACTGAGCAACCCATTGCAGATGTGGATTACATAATGAAACCAGCTTTTTGGTCAAAGCATGATTAGGTATTTATTCGGGCTGCGGGCAAGATGATGCTCAAGTTCTAAATATGAAACTGATGGGGATGAATTTTATATGGCTGTTTGGTAGGAATATATGCATGTAACTGATTTCTTGGTGTAATTCTTTTTAAAATCATGTTTCTCGTTCAGATTGCAGGCATAAGATTCATGTGGGAAAATATCGTACAATCTGTCAAAAAGGTGAAGTCTGGTGATAAAGGTCTTGGTTGCATTCTAGCTCATACAATGGGCCTTGGTAAAACGTTTCAGGTATTTTTTTCTATTTACATCATGTCACATTTTCTAGTTAATGTTAACTGACGAACTTATGAGGCATCTTCTTGCAACTATAAATTCCTTTTGGAGCTAGAAAGAAGTGATATATCTAACTGAACTCATAGTTATTTATCATGCTAGTTATGTAGTTGAATTTCATTGCTTATTTGTATGTGCAGGTGATAGCTTTTCTTTATACTGCTTTGAGAAACGTTGATCTAGGTTTAAAATCAGCACTTATTGTCACACCTGTAAATGTGCTACACAATTGGAGGCATGAGTTTATGAAGTGGAAACCTGATGAATTAAAGGCTCTTCGTGTTTATATGCTGGAAGACGTTTCGAGGTTCACCCTCCTTCCTTTTGAGGCAATGGATTAGATGTTAATAACTTAAATTTTTATTTTTATCCAAGTACATATTCTCTTTGTAATCAAATCCGAGGTATCCCTTGTGTTTTTTGTAATTACTAATTGTCATTCGGATTCTTCTTCAAAATGACCACATCTTGATTGACCAAACCGAGGTGCTTAATGCCAATTTTGTTATTTTTGTCCCAGGGAGAGAAGATTAGACTTGCTATTAAAATGGAGAGCCAAAGGAGGAGTCTTTTTGATTGGTTATTCTGCTTTTCGGAACTTGTCACTTGGAAAGCATGTGAAGGACAAGAATATGGCAATGGATATATGTAAGGCATTGCAGGTATCATTTCGCTGAATCTTAATGATATACCGTCCTTCACTTTTGTATTGATATGGTAGTGTTCACTTCACCGGCTATTTCGTAATGCCCATCTTTATTAAATCTACCTGAAAACTGTTTCCTGTGCCGGTAATGGAATAAATCATTTTCGAATAGATATAAGCTTTAAAAGTTAAATGTTAAAGGGTTGGTTAGTTTTAAATGTTTATTGCGAAATTAACATTGTGGGGATTACGTAAACTCTCTGCTTCCGCCCAATGGCACTACTTTAACTCCATAACGAAACCTTTTAAGTTCTGAATTATGTGTAAGAAATCATGTGCTACTCGTTTTTGGGGTCCTTGAAAAAGGAACGTGCGATCAAATTTTCCTTACGATATAAGGATGTCAAATTTCTCACGTGGTCTTATTGTTGGCACACAACAATCTTCTCTTTTTGGGCCCTTAAAAGATGTCGCCCATTTTTCATATCGTTGTCACATCAGTTGTCTTTTTCTTGTTAATAGTTACCCTTTTCTCGTGCGGAACAAAAGATTGTGGTCATTTAATAACGATATGATTGCTTTGGCAGGATGGGCCTGATATATTAGTTTGTGATGAAGCCCATATAATCAAAAACACAATGGCTGATGTCACTCTAGCATTGAAGCAAGTGAAGTGTCAGAGAAGGATTGCTTTAACTGGATCACCTCTGCAAAACAATCTAATGGAATACTATTGTGTAATTGACTTTAAACCTTCTTTTTCTTTTGGTCGATTTAACTCCACTAATAGTTTGTTTAGCTAATTTCGGAACCTTACAATGTTTATCTTTTCATTTTATGTGGACTAGATGGTGGATTTTGTAAGAGAGGGATTTCTTGGCAGTAGTCATGAGTTTAGAAATCGGCAAGGCTTCTTCACATCTTATGTCCTTGTGTCTATTTCCTTCTAATGATATTGAAGTGTTTCTTGCACTTTTCATTGTATTCTGATCACATGTAGGTCTCTGTGCAGGTTTCAGAATCCCATCGAAAATGGTCAACATACTAATTCCACATCAAATGATGTTAAAGTTATGAATCAGAGATCACATATCCTCCATGAACAACTAAAAGGTTTTGTTCAAAGAATGGACATGAGTGTGGTGAAGAAAGATCTTCCCCCAAAGACTGTATATGTAATCGCTGTAAAGCTTTCACAATTACAGAGGAAGTTATACAAAAGATTTCTTGATGTACATGGGTTCACAAATGTTCAAATATCTGGTGAAAAAAGTATAAGAAGGCGATGTTTTTTTTCAGGATATCAAGCATTAGCTCAGGTACAATCTTTATACTCTTGTAGGAAGATAACTTCTCATCTAATTTTCCAAATTCTGAATTTATTGGAAAACTGTTATTGCTACTGTTTTGATGCATGTGCATCTTGGTAAGTAGGTATGGAACCACCCGGGGCTCTTGCGGATGGCCAGAGAACATAAAAACCACCAAACACATGAAGAAACTGTGGAGACTTTCATGGTTGATGGCAGCTCTAGTGATGAAATAGAGCATGATCTATTAAGTGGAGGTACCAATTTTTTTTTAGCTTGCTTCTGTTTTCTAGCATAACTGCACAAGTGATGGTGCATTATTTATGTTTGTAGAGGTTTGTTGTGTAGTTGCCCAAGTGATTACCACTACTATACAGTTGTTGACTCGTTATCTCTGATTTCTAATCAAAATGGGTGGATTTCAAGCTTTCAGAGACATTCTGTAACGTGGGTTTCAACCTGACGGAACGGAAACTAGAAATAAGTAAGGTAAAACAACTCATCAGCTGATCAGGTTCCCTTCACCTGACGGCTGGGTACTGTTGAGAAATGGTAAAAGAGAAAAATAGCGTTTAAACAGTTGACTGAACAAAAAAAATGGTCTCTTTGGGTCTATGGACATTATTTAAAAAAATAACATTTAAAAAATATTGTCGTGGACAAAGCAAAGGAGACACTATAATGGCCACATCAGATATGGTCTCCCACAGAACTGCTAATCTTCTATACTATATATCTTTTTGTTTATGCTTGTATTGAGTATGACTAATCACCTATTTTACCAATGAGTACTTATTGATGCAAGTTATTCCAGTATGCATTACCTAACACCCTTTATTTTGCTGTTAAACAGTGAAGCAGAGGATGAAGAATGATTTCATGGGCAAAAAGAGCGATAATAGCTTTATTCACGAGGTTCTGTTATTTTCACCATATTGTTTTGTAAATAGACAAAGTTCCAGAAAAAAGTTGTAATTAGATTGTGCAATGTGTCCATGAAGCGAGTTGGCTGTTTTAGTTGCTTCTCATCGTTAAGTTAATGTGACATCTGTTTCAACAAAAAAAAAGTTAATGTGACATCTTGCTAGTTCTCTTTCCAGGGGTGGTGGATGAATCTTTTTAATGAAACAAACTATAAAGAAGTTGAGTACAGTGGTAAAATGGTTCTGCTACTTGATATTCTATCCATGAGTTCTGCAGTTGGAGACAAAGTACTGGTCTTTAGCCAGAGCTTAACAACTCTAGATCTCATAGAGTTTTATCTTTCAAAATTACAACGAGAAGGAAGAGAAGGGAAATTCTGGAAACAGGGAAAAGACTGGTACAGGTATGTACATAGCACTACTTTATCTTACCTTGGCATTACTTATACGCCATGGATGGAAGTTTAGTATCCAGTGGTATAGTTTAGGCAGAAATGATGCGTGACAAATATGTCGGTTAAAATATCTAATGCAGTGCCTTTATACCTTACTAATTGCTTTGGATGCCATCCATAAGTTCTTTTTAGCTTATAATCACGTGATTAGTTTTGGTAGTTTGCAGCATGAAGGTAAGCACCATATGGTTTAGAGGAAACAGTAGTTTCCTAGTTGTTGGACTAGCGACTCAGGAAAAATGGACAATCTGTTAAGGTGAAACATGATATTCCAAATTAATTTGTAGGTTTATGAAGGATTGGCTATTGAGGGTTTAGATAGCTTATTGGGTTACCGTGGTTGAGACGGTTGAGGAAAACTGTAATCACCCTTTTGATAGAAAAAGGCGATACAATAACTGACCTCCATGCAGTTGTTTAATAGAACTCTTAATTGTCAAATGATTCATTTCCTTACATTAGAATGTCTTAGTCTCCTTGCTAGGCGACCTAGTGTTTCATCTGTTACCTTGGGCGCATAGGCGAGGTCAGGCGACACCTCACGACATAGATACACGGACAACTTCCTTTTATGGAAGGACTTTATGTTTTGGAGTTCAAGATCATTTAGCAGCTATCATGATATTAACAGTAAGGTTGCAGAGTTCAAGATCATTTAGCAGCTACCATGATATTAACAGTAAGGTTGCAGTTAGAAAAGGATTTACGTGCCTAAATACTCAAGTTTTTCTTATAATTGACATATGGTGGATGTGCCCTTAAAAGAGCATCAAATAACTGCATTTGGAGCTGCCTAGACTAACATCAGTTTACTTGATTAATGTACTAAACAGATTGGATGGAAGTACAGCTGCTTCAGAGAGACAAAAGTTAGTAGAGAAGTTTAATGAGCCGATGAATAAAAGAGTGAAATGCACACTGATTTCAACAAGAGCTGGGTCTTTGGGAATCAACCTTCATGCTGCTAATCGCGTGGTTATTGTTGATGGTTCCTGGAATCCAACTTATGATCTCCAGGCTATATATCGGGTTTGGAGGTACGGTTTACCTCGTGTTTCATTTGCAGAGAAAGAAGTATGCTTTGTTTGTTCTTTTCTCTCAAGCCCTTTTCTCTTTCAGGTATGGCCAGAAGAAGCCTGTTTATGCTTATCGGTTGATGGCTTATGGTACAATGGAAGAAAAGATATATAAACGTCAGGTAATAGAACTTATATAATTACCATTCAATAATGCCCCAAATCAGAGGTTTGGGAGGCAAGTGATTACAACTCAATGAAAGCAAGGTATGTAGGGAGTTATTTTGGTTTCTTGCTGAATGAACAGGTGACGAAGGAGGGTCTAGCAGCACGGGTTGTGGATAAGCAGCAAATTCATAGAACTATGTCTAAAGAGGAGATGTTACATCTCTTTGATTTTGGTGAGGATGATTGCCCTGATGCAGTTTTAGAGCAAGGACAAGAGTCTCGACTAGCGGCTACTAAAGTGAACCAGAAACCTCCTAATGGAAGTGGTTCTTCTGACAAGTTCATGGAAAGCTTGCTTAGCAAACATCATCCACGGTAAAATTTCTACCTTTTCTGACCCCTCTCATTTTGGCTAATTTCATATTTACGTGCCTTTTTTTGGCGAATTGTATGAGAAACTTCTCATGAATATACCAACAGCATGACCAAGTTGCTCAGATGTGGTTTGGGTCTGGTTATTATTGGACCCCAATAACTTATATTCCATCTTTAAATACATGAACAAGAAAACGTTATCCGCAGGGATTTCTAGCCATCTGATCCAAGACCTCGGATTAATTATTTCAATCAAATTAATTCTAAATTCCGGATGCTACTCAACAGGTGGATTGCTAATTTTCATGAGCACGAGACTCTGTTGCAAGAGAACGAAGAAGAAAAACTCTCGAAAGAGGAGCAGGATATGGCATGGGAGACATTCCGGCGATCTCAGTGGGAAGAAGTACAGAGAGTTTCAGTTGATGAGTCAACATTCGACCGGCGGCCACCCATACCTCCTCCTTCAGCAGCAGCTGCTGCTGCTGCTTCTGCCGCCGCTGCTGCTGCTTCTGTTGCCGCCTCTGCTGCTGCTTCTGTTGCCGCCGCTGCTGCTGCTGCTTCTAAGCCAGAGAAAAAAGTCATTGATGAACTGTTCAAGGGAAGTTCCAGGAATCGAGAATTCCGACGAAAATGCACGAATCTTTCGCACTTGCTAACCCTAAGAAGTCAGGGTACAAAATCAGGTTGTTCGACTGTTTGTGGAGAATGTGCTCAGGAGATCAGCTGGGAAACCCTAAACAGGGATGGAAAATCAGGAAAATGAGGTTGTGGCCATAAATATACACATGCAACTTCATAAATATATATTATATATGTAGTGATATTTAGTCCATGACTGTAAATTCCATATCCTGCAAAATATAGCAATATTCCCAAATGTCAAATGATTTTTGTAGTTAGGCTATCCTGTTGCCTGCTTCATTTTTTTGGAAAACTCGAATGGAATGTAATCGTATAAACTCGATTTAATATATACATCAAGGTAGCTTTTGAATCTTATTTTGTATATGATTTTCAACAGAAAAAAGAATCTTGTATATGGAGTCTAATCATCTATAAATCATTCATTTTTTCTTCTTGATAGTTGTTTGATGATATTGTTATCTTCTGTTGTCGGATAATTACTTATCTCTCTGCCGTGTTTCATCTTTGAGTTCCATTATCTCGCTGCCCGTTTTAGGAGAGCCTGGCCCATACTGTGGACGGTCTGGTCTGGGTTTGATTTTGAGCACGAAGGGCAGTATGGTCTGTCCCGGTAATGAGCTCGGATTGGACGCCTCCCAGGCCATCCTGTGATCCTGTCCCAATGTTTTTCCAGTCTAGTCTGACGCGGTAGTGAATTCTGCTTGGACGCCTGCCAGGCCAACCTGTCCCAATGTTTTTTTTTTCCAGACGGTTTGTAAGCAGTAATAACGATTCATGCGCTTATAAACTATCTGGCTCTTTGTTTTCCCTAACTTCGGATAAAATATCTCAAAGGAGTTTCAATGTTTTCCAGAAGTCAACAGTTGGTAGCCCAAGTGGGATATTTGAATTGGGATTATTAGGGTATAAATAATGTAGTTGGGCTATAGGCCCGGTCTTGTTCGAGTTTGAGTAGGCGGCTATCGAGCTTATCACGATTAGCAGCCCAGTGCCCCAGCACAATCTGGCCCAACCCGATTAGCAGGCCTGTTCTGGGAAGGACTGGGATATATGACTCAATGGACTGGGATATTAGGCTTGTTATTTGAATTGAGATTATTAGGGTATAAATAAGGTAGTTGGGCTTTAGGCCATTGTCTAGTTGGACTATAGGCCCGGTCTTGTTTGAGTTTGAGTGGGTGGTTATCGAGCTTATCACATCTATAATATGATGTATTAATGACAAATGTAAGGACTAACATAGATCGTAACTTCCAAACAAAAAAAAAAAGACAGTGCTACTTGATTTCCCATAGAGAGCAAAACAGTAAAAATAGGTTAAATGCTTTCTCATAGATCATCATAAAGCATCATACTGAACTTGTTTCAACTTTATTTGGTATTTAACTCAACTGACATATTACTTGAATCAAACCCTAGACAGGATGGAGTTTTTCATCATCAAAATAATTAAAAGATTCTTGTTCTAGACAAGTATGTCCAAAATTGTTTTTGGCACAAATGATTTGCCTAAGAAGGCTCCGAACTCATACTAATATTCTCATGAAAAGATAAAAATCAAGCAGAAAGATGAATTTAAACGAAAATTTATGACAACATCTTCATTTTCACCTATCCGTGCTGCTACCTATTTCTGGAGCTCTAGGGCAACTTGTACATTCCTTAGAGGCAGTGGGCGAAGAAACATCTGTTGTGAGACTTATTCGCATTGTCTGGGTTTTCTCATCATTTGATGGAGTATGAACGAGCGCTTCCATAATCAGGATTTCCCAATTTTGTGGCCGCAAAATTGAAAGCCACGATTCTACAAAAAAGAAAAAATGATCAAAATGAATTAGACAATAAAATTGGGAGCTATTGTTTAATCCAACGGTTCCAACATGAAGCATTTACTGCATTTTGAGAGAAGCTTAAGATCGATATTTTGAAAGTTCACTCGGGATGCAACTAGGAAACCCCGTCGCATAATAGGAAGTTTAGAAGGTAAAAATAATTGAACTTGAAACGTGTATATATATATATACACGACACGATGGTTAAGTACAAACCTCCGTGACGAACAGCTTTCAACTGAAAAATACCACTTCCGTGTGGTCCAGAAACAGGAAATGTGCAAGAGACGGAGTTTCTCTTATGAGCTACGGCTAAGGTAGCATTGTACCAAGCACCCCTTTCAATTGGCTCGCCTAAAGCCTCTACAACTGCCTTGTTCTGACTTGCTTTTTCAATAGCTTTACTGGAACAATATTCAAACAAATAACAGAGAATAGTTAGCTTTTTCTTTTGTGTTCCCCTATCGAGAGTTCATAACATGCAAACTGTTGTTTACATCACACAAACCACATCTCATTCTACTTAAAATCTAGAAGCCCAACCAAGAAATATTCTTTGAACATGTTCATTATTGTCTTAAATCATTGACCATGTCCACTATTGGATTTGCAGTAACAGTGATAACATCATGAATATATAACCAAAAAAGACAAACGCGTTTTCCTTTTTGTTTAAATTCATGTTATCATGGATGTGATGAAAGGCCTAAAGTTTCATCTAGTTGAGTTTTCACTTTATTTGATCCCTAAACTGATCAACATTACACAACGGTGAAATTCCAAAGAACGGAAGGTTCATAGAATACGTAGATCGCTTCAGTACAGGTATGGGTATGCGATACATTACCACGTGAGTATCGGGTAAACTGGAGGTATACCTCTTTTGTAGAGTCCGGTATGTTTTAACTATTTTTACTAGACAATAAATACTAACGATGATGCATATGGATTAGTTACACCTACTCTCAGCTATTTTATCTCTGTTAAACTTAATATCTTCACTAGTTAAACAAGAAGTCTATTACTTAACTTAACTAGTTTAACTGATAGACTTTTAAAATGAAATGGGGTTAAGTAAGAGTGGAGGTTTTGGTACGCCAAATTTGGGGTACCGGATCACAAACCCACCCCAAAAGGGTATGAGGAATCCGATACATGGTACACAAGGGGGGGTAGAGAATCTGGTAACTCCGGTTCATAATTCCAAACATGAGATTTTCCACATAATACACAAATAAATTTTTCTCCAACTTACGGAAAAAAACATGCATTTTCAACTAAAGTGTAACTCACTCACCTGCTACAACTGCTATAAATTGCAAGATCATCAATAGCACTCAGACCAACACCACCAGTAAGACTGATTAATATAATCGGAACTATCTTCCGAGTCAACGACTTCTTGCTCTTCCCTTTCCCAGTAGAAGTACAAAAACTACAAACAATCAATGATATTATCAATAAGAGTTAACAGAACTCAACTTCATAATCAATTATAACCATAAGGGTAATCGAAATTCTAATCTTTCATATTCATTTTGTATTTGGCATTTTGGCTTGGGAAAATGGGTAAGAGGGGATTTCATAACTTCCGCAAAATTATTATTGGTTATCAATTTTATCACTAGAGTTTACCCAGAACTCAATTTTCCCTAAGAAAAAAAATTCTCATATAGAGATTACAAGAGATGGGTAAGCTGAAAGATTGTTAATTTCTACTTGTTCATAACCAAAAAGGAAATGGGTAGTCCTAATTATCACATTTTGATTGGTAATCTTAATTTCTTGAACAAGAGACAATATTTCGTGATACAAACTTAAAGGGTAACTGAAATTACAGACAATTTTGGATGATAATTAGCAAGAGATTAGAAAGATAGAATCTTTTACCTAGCTAGCTGATTCGTTTGAGGATTCTTGGATAGAGCTGCTGCTATCAGTTTTCTCCCTAACATATTTTGCTACTCTGTCAATTTTGAAACTAGGGTTTTGAAGAGAGATAGAGAGAGAGGGGGTTTTTTTGTTTCCAAGTTGTGGTTTTTGGATGGAAAATGAAAAGAGAAGTCCAAACTCCATAGCAGTGCTTCTACGGGTATCAATACTACTAACCTACCAGCCAGAACCCAGTCACCAGATTAGAACCGGATTTAATTTTCGGTTCTGTTTGGTAGGATATCCGTCCCGACGGTTCGCGTGTAACTTTTAGCGACGGATCCGTGACATTCGTCGGCGGCGGCGACCTTCAAACATTAAAAAAAAAGAATTCCTCTAAGTTCTCTCTCATTTTCTCTCTCTCTCTCTCTCAATACTGGCTGGCGAAAGGCCCCCCTTCGCCAACCAGGATAAAGAGAGAGAGAGAGTGAGAAGATAGATGAATTCTTTTTTTTAATGTGGAAAGTTGGTCGGCGACCTCCGTTGGTGAAGACGCGGCCCTTCGCCAGCCAGTATAGAGAGAGAGAGTGAGAAGGTAGATGAATTTTTTTTTTTCATGTTTAAAGGCCGCCGACCAGAAAGTTGGCTGGCAACCTTCGTCGATAAAGATGTTGAGGTGGCGAGAGGATAAGGTGGTAGAAAGAGGTGGTAGAAAGAGGTGATGAGATGGAGGAGAGAGAGGTGATGACTACTTAACGAACATTTAACGGTAACTGAAAAAGGGGACCTTCTGGGTATTTTCGATAAAGTAGGGGGATGCGCGGGAAGTTGGTCATAAAATATGGGGCTTTTCGCGGAATACCTCCATTTTTAATGATAGTTTGGTCGTCATTTTAGGGACGCTAAATATGACATTTTAGCACTGTTTGTTTGATCTTTTAGCGACTGTAAGCGTGACATTTTAGCGCCTGTTGGTGTGACAGTTTGATGAATGTTGCTGTGAGAGTTTGACGACCGCTATCGTGACCTTTAGTGTCAGTTAGTGTGATATTTTAGCATAGATTAGCTTGACATTTTAGCAATGGTTAGTTTGACATATAGCAACTGTTAGCTTCACATTTTACGTCTATCAAGTATCAACATTACATTTTAGCGTTGTTTGTGTGAGATTTTAACATGGGTTGGCATAAAATTTTAGCGCTGGTTAGCGTGCCATTTTAGCTACGGCTTTCTTGTCACGTTTGTGATGGTTTACACAACATTTTTGGCGATGGATTGCGTTGCCCTAAGCACAACTGTGGAGTAAAGTATATATGGGGTTACACTCAAATAATGCTTTGTATAGACAGTTTTACAAACATCTGAACCAATTTCTTCTCTGCTTGAAAGACAAGAAGAAGAAAAGCACCTGTCGATCGATACCATGACTTCCTTTCAAAGCCGGTGAGCACCTATGGTAGAAGAAGAAAGTGAATGTCAGTCGGAACATAAACTAATAACGGAAATGTAATGCTTTTTAACCATCTCGATAGTATACGGAAAGGTTTCAACAGAAATCGTAATCACTTCCTAGAGTATAGATATTTCTACCGATAAAGAAATTGATCAGTTGAGAAATCAAAAATATTGTACTCGAACCACATGGCACAAACAGAAACTAAGATCAGCTCATAAATGATAAAACTTCAATATCACCAAATACAGACGTCTTTCAGGAGACTGAGGTAGTGTTTTCTATGTCAGAGGTTGGAATTGACTCGAGTCAGATGTCTGATTGTTTGTTTTTGTCTGACTCGGCCAGATTTGGGTCCATTTGAGTCGCATACAATTCAGACTGAGACGATTCAGATTCAAACAATGAGAGGAAAAAACCATCACCTAAAGTTGAGAAGAATATACCTGCAACGATTCCTTGATTCCCTTCACGGTCGAGTTATTTTATCGATGACATCAATATATATATATGTTGAATGACTCCATCTCTCCCATTAGCACCAATTCCGCGACTGTTATCTTTCTTCTTTCTGACACAGAGATGATCATGAAGAATCTGATAACAAACATGTATTTGCTTCTGAAACTATCAAATCAGGATAAAGATCTCTAGAAAGTTCGATTTTCATAATACAACAAGCTATAGTTACAACAAGCAACAGAAAACTTAATTATATTACTTTCAATCACGATACATGAGTGAAATTTTGAAAGTGATCGACTTTCAAAACGGAGCAAAATCACATTCTAAATGGAAAAATATCTAATAGTACAAACACCTATTTTCTCTAACAAACCTCACTAAAAAACAACACAGTAACTGCTTTTGGGTTCTGCCTAATATACTTACAATAATAACCCATAAATTTTCTCATAAATGGTCGAGGTTGAATGCCAAAACCATGTCTATATGTGTGCGTATGTCCAAATCGATGTTAACCTCGTTCATCTCCAACCCAATTGTTCTTCTCTTTTGGTCCAGTGGGCCCTTCCTCCCCATACAGCTCCAATGGAAGTTTACTAAAGATATTCTCCATCGGAAACCTAATGAACAGGGGTAAACGCGTCATTATCTTTTCTAGTTCAGATGTTCCATCGTATACAATTTTTGGTCCCCACTCCCTCATATACTGCAACCAACATGGTTCTATAACAATCCCATCTCCAAGATACTCAGCTGCAACTATTTGATACTTAGTGCTTGAATCCACGGAAAAATTGCTCTTAGCAGCGTCGTTTCTCACTCCTATACCAAGCAATCCTTGGAGATAGTTGCCCGGGTGAGGGAAACTTGCATGACCACTTTTGGACGAATAAACAATTGGCTTGTTCCCTTCGATAAACTCCAATTTACTAGAATCCACCCATTCCCCACCACTGTGCTGTGAAAAGTATATATTCCAGAGCTCTCCGGTGAAGTTGCTAATTCGGAGTGTATAATGCTCCCAATCACCTACATGTTCCCCAATCTTACTTAGAGCGAGATTCAACGCTCCGATCTTGAGGGTACCCGGTCCATTGAAGGGACAAAAGACCCACATTACAATGTCGGTGAAGGTTCCTCCAAGAGCAGGTTTCACGTGGACATAAAGCTCAGAACTCTCTAAATTCCCGTACTTGACAAAGCTCTTATCATCTTCTTTTGGCAAATCAATCCAATACTCTCTGTCATTTGATCCGCCAATAGGAAGGTTCGAACCGTTAGAATCAATGGGTGAACCTACCGAGTCCCCCTTCTTGTATAACATAGCCCCATTCTTGAAAAACCATGTCACGGATGAAGGTAAATAAATTTCGTCGGGATGAAAGAAAACAGTCGGTCCATAATGTTTTATGAGAGCATGGATCTGGCCCATAGTCGGCATTGCATGTAAAGTAGGATCAAGGTTCTTCAAACACGCAATATCTATTTCATCTCCGGGGGTCCAGTGACTACTGCAAAAGAAGGTCCCAACAGACACACCTTTTTCAAGCATACCTCGACGACGAGGTCTCGTATTCCAAACCCGAAACGAGAACTTGGAAGATTCGGTTTCAAGAATCATAGTATGGTTCTGACAGGAAACTGTTAAATCAGCTCGAACACATCTCACTTCTTCAACCGAAGGTTTTCCTGGAGTATTAGTCACTAAATATCCCATAGATCTATAACCCTCGGGTGGTTTCGGAAGCCAAAAATAACCATACCCGTCATGGTTTTCGTCTCTCCAATCATTTGTACTATAAACTAATGTATAGTCAAGTGGTTTATCAAGAGATGGTGATTCAATCACGGGCTGGGAACTTCGATCGGTTTGTACTCTCACTTCTCTAGCAACCATGACAAATCCATGTAAAGGTTGATCATGTGCTTGCCCATAGTGACCAAGGCAGAAGAACTCGTTTGGTATTCCGACGGGTTTATAGAATGTGACACAATTTTTCTTATTCTTCGAAGAATTACAACTCCAAATACTCTCGAACTTGGTGATTTGAAGAACTTCAAGTTCTCCTAAACAGATTTTACCTGTACCAAACCCTTGGCCTGAGAAGGTAACAATTTAATCACTTAGAATAGCCAACCCACAACAAGAAACTAACATTAGAAATGAATTAAACACAAAGAAAACCTTGAGAGCTAGGGTTTGAGTATTTGACACTCAAGAATGGTAGCCAATGATGTCCATTCATCAATATAATAAAGGATACCTACCAGCTAAAAAGAGCAAAATGTATAAAAGGGGAAAAAAACCTAATTACCATAAATTATACAAACCAAAATCTTCAAAAAATTCCAAGAGACCAAAAACAGATAAAAACCCATAATGGAGAAATTAAAATCAACCAACAAAAAGAAGCAATACCCACAAAATAAAAACCTAAAAAAGTCAAGAAAGTTTGGAACTTTATCATAAAACATGACATACCTTGAGGCCATTCTGGAAGTGGTGATGGCAATGCAAATGGTTCTAATTGAGGGTTACATACATCATAACCATTACCCCAATATAAACACTTGCATCCATTCATCTTCTCTCTCTTTCTCTAGGGTTTTGGAGAAGATGCTTGGAAGGGGGAGAAGAAATTATGAGGGAAGGGATTGGTTAAGTTGGTTTGCTTTAATAGGCTCCCATTGAAATAATTCATCTTCCACCCACCTAACTAAAACTGAAAAGAATCAAGCAGAAGTCATTAAATTTGTGAATTTGATTTTCAAACTCATTTCCTAATAATTTGTTTGGACAGTGGTCCTTGGATCTCTCATTTCCTAATTATTTGATTGGACCAAATCTCCATTTTTCCACATTTTTTTCCTAGACTTTTCTGTTCATTAATATGGTTGATTAATATCTAATTGATAAGGGTTAATTCCAATTTGATCCCCGTTATGTGTCAAATTAGAAAATTTAGCTCTCATATTTGTCTAGCATTTCAATTTGGACACCAACAAAATATTTTCATCACTCAAACTTAATGGTGAACATTTGTTTCCCATTGTTACCATTATTTTTTTAAAAAAATCCTTCTTAGTTTGACGATTAGGGGCGGGCAACAGTCGAATTTTTTCGGTTTTAGTTTGAGTCGAAGTCAAACCAATAAGCGGCGGTTTGACTAAATCGTCGGCCGAAACCGAGTCGATTATTCGATCAACCGACATGATTCGGGCCAGTTTGGTTCGACTCGGTTGAGTTTCGGCTGATCGGTTTAACCGGACACAATTTCATTTGGTTTTATTGCATAAAAAATAAATTTCTTATTCTCGATTAGGGTTCTTTTAATTTTTTTTTTTCAGTTTAACACTTTTAAACAATTATTATTAACTTAAGATAATAACGCTAATTCGAAATTTATTATTTAAGTTTGGTATTTCTTGCTCTCTACTTCTATATATAATATTTTAGTATGATAAATACTTGAGGGTTCGGTCGGTTCGGCTTGGGAGGTTTCTAGAAATCCAAGCTGAACTGATATAAGTTGCTCGGTTTTCCGGGCGAACCGAGTCGAACAGTGATCTGCTCGGCTAAAAAGTCGATCGGGTCCGACTCGACTCGTGTAGTTCGGCCGGTTGGTTCGGTTTTTTATCACCCCTAATCACGATCACCTCTACCACTACCACAATTTTTTTTTTCTTTAGAAACCTCATGTCGGGGTTCTAGGAAAAATCCATATCGTGATTTCAAGTGACTGGAATCTCATGATTTCAATCGAAAATCTCAACTGAGATCCCACGTCGTCATGGGGTCTCTGTTCAAATAAATGACTAAATCCCACATGGTTTATGTCGCAATATTCGAGTGGAATCGCATTGTTTCAATTGAGACTTCTGATTGAAAACCATGGGATTTCAGTCGGGGATGAATCGACTGGAACCCTAATATGGGGTTTTAGAGTGAAAGAGGGAGGGTGAGAGAGAGAAGATAATGATAGTGGTCAACGAGAGACGAAAGTTGGCCATCTGCGCGTGACCCATTTCGACGAATCCAAGAGAGAAAGGATAAAGAAAAGAATGTTTTTGAAATTAAAGTAAAAAAAATGAGAAAATGATAATGGTTAAGTTTGACTAACGAAAATGTAATCTTTGGGCCGAATTCAGACAAACATAGATGCAAAATTTTGTAGTTGGCCATAAACATGAGTCAAATTGGAAATAACCTAATTGATAGTAATACTTTTAAGAAAATGGAGATACTCATTTGGAAATTTTCAAGTTACATTTCCTCGTGTAACAGTAAAAATTATATAATTTCACACGAGAATATAAAACTCGAGAATGAGTATTTCAGCCATCTACTTACCTACCCCGTCGAAGCAACGTAATAAATTCATGAAATCATGAAAAGAAGAATACAATTAAATATTGCAAACCCCACATAATTAGCAAGAAATGAAAATCATTAATGGTGTGTTTGGTTGCAGGATTCCTAAGTAGGATTCCTATCAAAAGTGGGATTTGGTAGGAATCATGAATCCTTGGTCTGTTTGGCTACCAAGAATCCTAGGACTCTTGAATCCTAAGGATTCCTAATTCCAAAAATTGTATTGGACCAAAATCCCACCTTACCCCCTAGGATTTGCTAGGATTTGGATTAATGAACCTAAGTTTCAAACTTAAAATCAACAAAAAAATATTTCCTTCTACAAAATCATTATTTATTTTCAAAATCATTATTTTTTTCAAAAATCATATTTTTTCTAAAGACTTTTAAAAATACTCAAATAATAATAAATCATAGGATTCTTAGTTGCCAAAGAAGCCAAAAAATATTACTAGGATTCATGAATCCGTGGAATCATAAATCCCAAGGACTCATGAATCCGCGGATTCATGATTCCGCCATCCAAACACACCATAAGTTGAAACTCATCTAAAATAAGTAATGAACTTTCTCCAAAGAATTTTAAGAAAGTTAATCTTATAATCTTTTACTTTTTCTTTTTATCAAACTAAGATTACTTATAATCATCCATTGAACTTTTTCTTGTACTTAGTTGGACCTTATACATAAAATGCTTAGGAACAAAAAGTAAAAGAGAAAAGGTTTAAATTAGATAATTGAATTAGGAATTGTTAATTAAACCTCTAACATGAGATTTTGTGCAAAAGCAAAATATCTAGAGAAAAGAGACAGACTTGGAACTTTCTACAAAGACAAACATGAATGTCACTGTGGATGAGGAGATATCAAACCTTTTTTTTTTATTGAAGGAAAAATCAGACCTTAGCAATATCAACTAACTTTCAGACAAGCTTTTAGGTCTTCCTTTGACGATTAGGTAGGTTACATCTTAT
Source organism: Eschscholzia californica subsp. californica (assembly GCA_002897215.1). NCBI lineage: Eukaryota > Viridiplantae > Streptophyta > Magnoliopsida > Ranunculales > Papaveraceae > Eschscholzia > Eschscholzia californica. The sequence goes on from BEHA01000852.1 coordinate 1,319,111, forward strand.
AGTTTTGGTCTAGTTTAACACTTGTTGTACTCCCTGGCCCCTGCTTGGCAATGACATTTTATTTGGGCGTAATTTCAAGATTTTCGGATAAAAAGAATGAAAAGAAGTCATGAATTATTATAAAAACGTGCTTACTCAATCGCGCGAGAACTTTTATAAACCGAGAAAAATATGATGCCACACATGTAATTGGAGTAGGAGAATCAAAATTACATCCTTCTAAAACTTAACCTTTGGAGACAGTTTTTTTTATTGGAACATTAGTCTTTTGTTGGAAGTTTTTTAAGTGCATTCTTGTACATTTGCATTTACTAGGTTTTAACTTTTAAGCTTGGAATTGTGTTTTTGAGGCTGAACGAATAGGTGAAGGGGCTCACAAGTGCTGCACACCCCTTTTGCCCCAATCAGACGTTCATGATACTGGACTTGAGACGTTCATGATACTGGACTCTAGTCTTTGTTAAAAGTGTCTTGAATATGAATTGATATCTAATCTAGTTTGTCACCTGCCAACCTGTTTATCAGTCTCCACACGAAATTTTTAGACCTGTTAGCAGAGCTGATCTCTGAGGCAGGGTTAGTATGCAAAGCAGGGCTTATGTTAAAGCGGTTACCAATACCAAAGGTACCAATGTAATTTTGGGAAGTAGAAGGAGATAGTCGGTGAGTCGGTGGGACTAGGGTTTCAGAAGCTATATAAACTGAAACCTAAAGAATATCTTATTCATTCTCCCACGAATCCCTTGTGTAACTTGTCATTCTGAACATTATCGCGCCATTATAGTTGTGGAGTATGTCTCACCAACCGAACCACATAAATCTCTTGTGTTCTGTGTAATTGTTTACTTTTCGATAACTTTTCTTGGTTTGTTTGATTTCGTCACAACAATCTTGGTCAAAAAAAGTTAAGCCAAGAAGCAAACTGGAAAAGAAAATGCGAAAGACTACTCGATAAAACACTAGAACTACGAAGTTCTTTTATTAGTTCATCGTTAACATAAACAAGTAACAAGCAAATGAGTTTGTTGTTAACTACAATTGAAGTATATCAACTAACAAATTGAATACTAATAAAGAACCAATTCTTATTGCGGCCGTACTATATATATAATGTGTATTCAGTAATGTAAGTTGTAGTAGCTGATAATGTATCATGCCATTAAGAGATATTGATGTATGTCCTGTTAAATACTCAAGCAGTTGCAGAAGCCATAGCTCCTTCATGGAAGGTTGCAATGCCTAGAAGACTTTGAGGTAAAAGACTATCTTGTTCTTCTTCTTTTTCTTCTTCCTCTGTTTCCCAGAGGAAACTTGCATATGCCGCATGAACATGGCTGTGAAACACAAAAGTACGAGTAAAGTTTTCGACCATATAAAGTGAGAGTGATAGAGAAAGAACTACACAAGAATTCAAGAACATTGAGTGTACCTGTCTTGAGGAGACGCTTGAACTGAACGTTCGTAGTAGCTCGAAGCTAATTCATGGTCACGGTGGAGTTCCCATACCAACTTGGCATATTGTGACAAGATTTCACCGTCTTGAGGATCTGCTAGAATAGCACGAGCGTAGTACTCCTCTGCTCCTCGGAGATCTCCCTTGGTCTTAAACATGTAAAAAGTATATTTAAGCAAGCAATGAACTAACATAAATCTCATTCCCATGACTTAGCTGATTCAAGATTACGAAGGACCAATTGGATGCATCACGATTAAGGCAGTTTCTCATATGTTGCAGAAAATCGCTCAATTATGTACACTTTATGTTGTTCAGAAAATGGATGTTTTAAAGCTTGCTTTGAGGCGTGAAACTCTTAACCGCCATGTAAGACCAAAAAATTAGTTTTTGTTCTAATATGAGAAGGCAAAGTCGTCTAAATCTAGATCGAAGTTCTCCGTAACATACGTAGCAAGATGACGTTTGGTTGCGTAAAAATTTCAAATTCTTTCGATATAATCACTAAATAGTTACCACCCTATCATATAGTAGCTATACAAGATACTACTACTGCGGTGATCTCAGAAGATCGAAAGATGCCAAATTCGGTTACTTCCAATGAATCGAGATTTTTTTTGATGACCGAAAAGGCATGGATCTTATCCCATTTGTTGACCAATTTGAAGAAGAATAGTTAACATTTGAAGATAGCAACTGGTTCATCAATACGGTAACCATAGTCGCCATTACCCTAAAGAGTGAAGACCAATAAAATGAAGATCTTGGTGATTTTCTCTGTGTTACTATCGATTTGAGATAACAATTCACTTCTTTGATGGATTTATAACAAGTCTACCCATTAGAAAATCGACTTAACTAATCAAAGTACTAAACAATTCATAGTCAATGAGGTTTTCTAGTTTCTATCCTATTGAATTATGTTACGAATGACACGACAAACTAAACGAAATGACTCAATCACATATAACTATTTGTAGTCATCTATCTTACGCAATAGTCCTCTAGTAGTATAATAAAAAAATTGTGCATATCGATCACGAAGCTATGAAGACATTAAACATAGATGATATATCGAACATTTGTGCATATAAACGAGGTAGCAATAGGCGATATAAATGGTATATAGCTTAAAAATAGTCCAAACTATCAATCAATTCTATGAGAAAATTTATACCTTATAGAGAAATTGAGCATAATTCCTTAGAACCAAAGGACTACAAGGATTTTCCTCAACCATCTTCTTATAGTACTCTCCTGAATTCGCCTCGTCTTGGACGCCTTCTCCGAGCTTCATCGGATTAAAATCACCACCACCACCACCTCCACCACCAAAGTCCATTCCAAGTCCCCTTGCAAGAAACATTGGAGGACTCATTGGTTGACCATCTTCATCAACACCCAAATACTGAAAATTGTTCATTCTTTCATCTTCTTCAATCAAACCCATTTTGCTTTCCCCAAAACTAAATCCATCATTTCCAATTGCCATAATATTATCCCCAATTGTAATAGACCTTCCTAAACCTAAAACCCCATCTTTTTCATTAAACCCACTCTCTCTTTCTTCTTCTTCTTCTTCTTCTTCTTCTTCTTCTTCTTCATCTTCTTCAAACCCACTTATTGAATTAAAAATAGCAAAAGAAGGTACTGTTTGCAACATTGAACTACTAGATCTTCTTAAAGATCTTAAAGGTGGTAACTTTGAATTTTTAAATTCTTCAATATCATCACAAGATTTAACAACAAGCCCTTCTAGGTTTCCATCAGACTGAACTCTTCTAAAAACACCTCTACTACTAAAATCTTGATCTGAATCAGAAAACCCACTTATAGAATTAGATGAATTACAAGAAAATGAAGTGAAATTGAGATTTGAACCATGAGAAAATGAGATTTTCTTGGTGTGGTGATGATGATCAGAGTTTGGGTTTTTGATGTTTTCAAAATCTTTTTCTGAGTAAGAAGAAAGAAGGGATCCAAGAATTGGAGTTGATGAACTTCTAAGTAACATTTTGGAAGCTTTAATGGCTTAAATTAATCACCCCCTCTCTTTCTCTCTCTCTCTAGAAGTGAAAGAAGTCAAGTGTTTTATAAGAACCACACACATTTATAGACCAATGATATCTTTGGTGGGGGCTGTTAAAAGAGTAAAAGTACCTAACCTTTTGTGCTTTTAGGTTGATTATAATTAATGAAAGTATGGGGACTTTATCTTCCAAAATTTGGAAAATTATTACTTGATTTCTTCCTGATAGATTTTGGATGGAAGAAACATTCTAATGAGGTATGTAAACATTTCTTAATCACTTATCTGATGTTTGAATATGTCATGTATAAAGAATCAACGGGTACTGATTAGAAGATCCCAGTGTTTATAAATCTTTAAAAAAATAGGTCGGTTCGAATTACATGACCAAGATAGATGACTTTCTTTTGCATATGTTGAGTGATATGGGATGGTTGTGAAGCTTGTGATGTCCCAATTTGAGTTAAGTAGTAGTCTATCAGAGATTAAAAGGCTTTTGTTGGTTGTTGTTGTTAAGTAGATGAAAATGGTTTAAAAAAAAGTAGATGAAAATGTCACATGTGACCTTTCTTGTTTTTGAAAGTCACATGTGATCATTCATGGAGGACTTGCTCCATGTACACATATGACAATCCGTGGATCTTCCCACGTGAGAGGTGTAAGAATAAAGATAGATTGACACCTACACATATTTCGCCTTAAATCGTCATTAGTACCGAGTTAGAGACCGAATCAATGCAAAATCATAATGTAGTTCGAATATATCAACGTGTAGTCGTGTAATCGTGTTGATTAAGCAGATCCTCAGGCTGATTCTCTGGCTAAATGGGCTCGGACTAATAATTGTAATAATAATTAGGAGTTTGTTCCCAATTTTATTAGACATAGATGTTGTAATGATTGGTTTGTTTTCTAATCTAGCTTACTTGCAACAACAACAAAAATGTCGTCAACAAATTTTTAAGAGAAAAATGTCGAGTCACAGTTGCATTCATGTGGTGCAAAGTGCTACAACAGACATTTTTCCATGTCCAAAATGTCATATCAGAAGAATAAAAAATCAAGTGAAAGAGAAGTGTACACGTCAGCACCACATCACCATCCATGTCAGCAGAATCACCCTATCATATTTGAAAATCACATTACCCTATCTTCAAAACCAACCAACCAATCAGAGCTTTAAACTCACTCTCAGCCACTATTATATCAACCATTTAGCTTCCTCATTCATCCTCACATGTCATACTTGACAGTCTAAACCAAAGTAAAACCCTAAAAAGAAAGGGAAGTAAGAAAACAGGTATAGCTCCATGGCTTCTGTTGCAGCGACTTCGAATGCTTTAACATCGGAAATTCTAGGGAACCGTCTCGGTTTCACCGGTTCAGCTAGGTCGACTCCCTCTGCATCAAGTCCGGTTACATTCAAAACCGTTGCGCTTTTCGGTTTCGGTAAGAAACAAGCTGCACCACCACCCAAATCAAAGGCAGTAGCTGCACCAGCGAACGATGAGCTCGCTAAGTGGTACGGTGAGTACCGCTAACACCCATCCCCGATACACACACACACATATATATACAGTACTTAATTTTTTCTCTTCTAATCATGTGTGAACCGACGCTATTGTTTAGGCCCAGACAGGAGGATTTTCTTGCCAGATGGGCTTTTGGATCGATCAGAAGTTCCGGAATACCTAAACGGAGAAGTTCCCGGAGAGTAAGACTTCACTGCATCTTTAAAAAATACCTACATTGTGCTACTTTGATTTACTAATTCTCTCTACTGTTTGTGCTTATAGTTATGGCTACGATCCTTTTGGCTTGGGAAAGAAACCTGAAGACTTCAGCAAGTAAGCAAAAAACAGATAATGTGAATGTTAATGCTTCTAGATTATGTCAATGATTACTAAAACTAGGGCTTTTATGGATTGGAGATACCAAGCATTTGAGCTAATTCATGCACGATGGGCAATGCTCGGTGCTGCTGGATTTATCATCCCTGAGGCCTTCAACAAATTCGGTGCTAACTGTGGCCCTGAAGCTGTTTGGTTCAAGGTACGGGTCTTGGCTAAAGAGAATATATAACCTTTGAAAATTAGTCATGAGGTTTTTTCCGTAAGTAGTATAGAAGTTCATGTAATCGATGTCTTATACCTTTTTTGGCAGACAGGAGCTCTTCTTCTCGATGGAAACACTTTGAACTACTTCGGAAAGAACATCCCCATCAATCTTGTCCTTGCTGTTGTTGCTGAGGTTGTTCTTCTAGGTGGTGCTGAATACTACAGAATCACAAACGGCCTGGTAAGCGGATTGCTTCCTCAATAGTCGTAGCTGCTAATCAAGAATAAGATCAAGAACGAGAGTTAAATCGTTTTCTTCATTTGTTTATGTAGGATTTGGAGGACAAACTTCACCCTGGTGGTCCATTTGATCCATTGGGCCTCGCTGATGATCCGGACCAAGCAGCATTATTGAAAGTGAAAGAGATCAAGAACGGAAGACTTGCAATGTTTGCCATGCTTGGTTTCTTCATTCAAGCTTATGTTACAGGTGAAGGGCCCGTCGAGAACCTCTCGGCCCATCTTAGCGATCCTTTTGGTAACAACTTGCTCACTGTGATTTCTGGATCGGTTGAACGGGTTCCTACTCTATAACTTTGTCGTCTTCCACTCAGATCTCAATATAATGTAAATTTAGAGAGATGGTTTCAAGGCTTTCAATCACTTAGTCTGGTTATGAGTTACCATATGAACTTGATTATCAGTCTAAAATATTACATTTGTTTCTCAAAAGCTCAATTTCGATTCAAGATTCAAGAGTGACACAGTCTAACTGAAATGGACCATCATTCATGAAAGACAAAAAAAGGAATCCAATATCATTCGAGAGGGTGAAAACCCGACATTTTGCATATTTTATTGAGATATAAGATTATCTAACTTTATTTACAAAAGCATTCATGTCATAACAGAACAAGGCATGTTCAGTTACAAACCAAAAACAAATACTCAGTGAATCTAACTCTAACACATATTACTATTTGGAAGAAGAAACTCGAGCAATAGCCAGAGGTCCATTCGAGTTAGAACTTGGCTTTGCTTTTCTAAGACAAGCTTTTAGTTTTGGATCAGTTAGCTCTAGATTCCGCATTACTTTGTTAGTCTCGCTATTAGTGATCTCCTTAGACTCTTGTCTACTGTTTATGGAGTTTCTAACTTTAACACACCTCGGATTCACTTTACCTTGGGGAGGCGTATTTTGTCCCAAACTGTTCTTTCTCAGAAGTGAAGTTCTTCTCTCTCTGGTTAACTGGTTAATTTGTCCAATCTTTCCGTCGTTATCTAAATCCAAAACAAGCAAGGGGAGAAACAATGTCAACATAGATATTGATAAGAACACCCAACCAACTAAAAGAACAGACTGATGCGTGATGAAATTAAGATGCAATCTTCGATATCTATATCTCGGATTACGTCTTTTAAGGGTTTTGTCCACTACATTTTCCATCAAGTATGGGTTTGTTTCCTTTGTATATGGATTAATGAAGTATACCAAAGATAAGTACCTGGACTAGATAAAACTGCACGAGGAGGTGGAATCGAACTAGCTCTAATGTTGCATCTGTTATCCTCCTCTATTTGTTTATCGTTTTTCGGTTCCCCTGCATCAAGATGTTTCAAAATCAAAAATATACATACACCACTCTTCGCTCATAAACTGTAATGGCCAAAATCTAGATCAAAATGGATGATACCTTTTGACGAAGGCATTGGTGGTGTAGCCAAGTTCGGGATATTGATCTTCGGGATCTTTGCGATTGATAGAGAGGGAGAATATTTGTGCTCCTTTCCTGTGAACAAGACAAAATATCTGACCACTGAGAATAATCTCCATTGTATATATAGTGAAAACTCACCAAAGTTAATCGGCTTGGATTTGTGGGGATTAGGAACCAGCCATGTCCAATCCCACGCGGATCCTATCCCCGTCTGCTTAGCTTACTAGATTAACATTTATTGATGGGCCTATTTGATGTTATAAATCAAAATTCAAAATGTTGGATCTTTTCATCCTTAAACCATTGAAAAAAACATAAATGTCCCACTAGTAGTCCAAGAAGTGATGGTTCTTTCATTCTACATGAATTGATCTAACTTGCTCTGCAAAGAGAACGTAAATGAACTTGAGAGAAAAAACCCTAATAACAGGAAGTCCACAAATTTGTAACATATAATATAAATCCATCATTTGATGATTCTACTTGAACACTAAACCCATATATTAACTAATGTAAATAAGAGATACCCAAATAATCAAATCTTCAGAAAAGCAAATATCTCACTCTTAAACCCAAAATTTTCACAATGTAGATACTATCAAGTAATGAAGAACAAATACCTATGATAATTGGTGAAGGATGAGCTTTCAGTGGGAGATATTCAAAACCCTTTGAAAAGATTGAAGATTTTTTCTCTTCTTGGACATCAAAATCATCATCATCATTATCTTCTTGTTCTTTCACTCTCACCTTTGGGTACACTTCAAATCCACCAAAAACACAAAAAATAACAAAACCCAAAATCAGGAAAAACAGATTTCTATCCAAAGTTGGTATCTTGATAAATCAATAAGTTCAATACATATCAAGGAAAGCCAAAGAAAATGAACACTTTGTGAAAACTTACTTGTATTAAAGGATTTGAAGTGGAAAGAGATCCAAACCACAGAGAGAGACAGGTTATGAGAGAATAAAAGGGATGAATATGTGTTTAGGGAGTAAAATATTAGTTGACTTTTATTAGAAAGGGGAGCCGCTAAAGTTATCCTGCCGAATTGCTATGGGTCGAGTGCTTATTTTTCTTTTCTTTTTTTGAGAAATTGGCAACCATCTACGTTAGTTGGTACAAGACATTAATACATCACGAAGATGTGATGAGTACGATAACTGTCTAATTTAAATTATAATGAAAAAGGTTTATTATCATGACACCAAAAAGTGGTGGACGGGTCGAGTGCTTATTACAACCCAATATGATTGGTACCTACTTGGGGAGGTACCTGACATCTCCTTCACTTAGCCTAATATTTTGTTTCTTATTCTTTTGTCTCTTCTTCTCCTTTATCTTTGTTTCTTCTTCTCCTTCTCCGTCTTTTCTTTTTCTCCTTTTTCTTTCTATTATCATCATCACGCTGTGGTGGAAGCAACCTTATTTTCAAATTTAACATCATCGACATACAATGAGAAGTTAGAAAGAGAAAAAATCTTGTTTTAAGAAAAAAATAGTAAAACCATTATAAAAAGAACATTGCTTCACACCAAGTTCGATCCATGATGAAGAGATAAAGAGAGAGAAAATCTTAATTCAAAACAATTAAAACCACAAGGACTGGTTAACCTGAGACCTTCCCTAAGATTTTGTAGAGTCAAAGATATTCGGTGTCGAAGAAAGATGATTGAGGTCACCTATACCCACATTGGTAGGGATAACCCACAAAACTCCATACTTATTGGTTGGGGCCAAGAAAAGGTGGGTCAAACCAGTCGAGTCGAACTGGACCCAAGAAACTGCATCGTTTTAGGTCGAACCAAACTGAGATGAAATGGTAAACCAAATCTAAATGATCAAAGCGATAGCTGGTTTGGCTTAAATTAACCGAAATGATCACATATACTCCCTTTATTTCTTGTAAGTTTCGGGAATTCTTACATATCGAGATTTTTACCTCTGGAGCAAAAACTCACACTACGATAGATAATGACTAAGTGAAGACAAGACCAAACACGAGTAAAATCCATGATGTTCCATGATATTCTGTTGGATAAGGTGAATTGTTTATCTTTGTCAATATTGAGGATTCTTAGCTGGATTTGTAAATCTATCGCCAAAAACAAAATTATGTACTCATCAAACTTGAGTTTCAGCATAAAAAACACTGACAATATCGATAATGGTTAAGATCGGTAAGACCGAGCATGTAATACTGTATAAATTAGTCAAATTTTGTAAATGAATGTCTATAGTGAGTATACAATACTCTACCATGTAATTGGTCATAAGTTAAATTGAACGTCTTTAATGAGAATCCAGAAGTAAGTTTTAACCCATACAAATAAGCCCTAATTACCTCATCTAGGGTTTCTATTTCCTACCCTTTCTCCCTCGACCTCTCTCTCTCTCTATTCTTGGGAAAAGAACAGGAGGAAGAAGAAGAAATGGCAGCTGAAAGCAGAAACAACGAAGGAATCTTATCTAGGGTTTCAAGCAGCGTATCTCAATCACCAGTTGTTTACCAAGGCAAAAGAGTAGCTTCTGATGCAGTTCATGTCGGCAAAAGACTCATGAAAAGTACCGGAAAAGCAGCTTGGATCGTCGGAACTACATTCTTGATTCTCATCGTTCCTCTCATTATTGAGATGGATCGAGAACAACAAATGAACGAACTTGAATTACAACAAGCTAGCTTACTTGGAACCCCACCCGTTGCTCCTCACACCAAGTAAAATTGATTGAATTCATCGTCTTAATCAGGTCAGAGAAAGAACTGTTTTTCATTCCTCTCTCTCTCTCTAGGGTTTTGCTTATTGAGATTAGGGTTCTACGGAATTTGGGGATTTTGTTGATATAATACATATTATCATGAATTATTATGGGTTAATTAAACTACTTTGAAGTTCATGCTTATTTCTTGATGAAATTATTTTATGCTGAACTAGTAATAAAGTTCTTAATTTGTAAGGCCATGTTTGGCACGTGGCAAACGAATGCGATTACTAAGAGTAGAAATCCCAAATGTGATTATTTAAGTGACGACTCGAAAGGAAAGGGAATCACAAACCCACCCACCCACCCCTAGGTTAGGGATTCCCCCTTCGAAAATGTGATTCGTGATGCATTCCCGAGCACCAAACACCATCATAGAATGTGCGCCGTCGAACATGGCGTAATTGTATTCAAGTTGCATTAGAATAAGAGTTGAAGGATATATAACGGATAAAGAAGTAAGCATCTATGTTGAAAAAGTCGGCAACGGGGACTAGTCGACGGACCCGGGACTGGGCTTAGTCGCTAATAGTCGTATTTACACGGGACTAGTCGTATAATATAAATATATAATTTCTTTTGTATAAGTAATTATTTATAGGTATAAATATAAACATTTGAGACAAATATGAATAAATTCAGACCAACCAAAGTAATCTAAAATCATACTAGATGAAAAAACAGCATATGGTCTCTAGAGAGAGAGAGAAAGAATAGTTAAAAGAAAAATGAAGAAGATAGAGAAACTTGTTTGAAATCTGGTTTGAAGAGGAAGATATCTTCAAAATCTACTTGGATCTTGTTTGATTGATGTTTGGAGATGAGAATATGAGTGAAGAAGCCAAAACTTCAAACCATAGAGCAGCCTTCTCGTCGGAAAATGGAAGAAAAAAAATCTCCCTTATAAGTCCCGACTAGCGGGACTAGTCAACTCGACCCTAGTCGGGCCGAGTCGGGGCTTTAGGCGAAATTAGGCCCGACTAGTGTTTGCAATCCTAGGCGAGTCGGCAAAGTGGGGACTGAGGAGTAGTCGGGGACCAGCAGGGGACTAGTCAGGACTTTTTCAACATAGGTAAGCATGAGTAGTGAAAGATAAGTTGAACACTTGAATTGTGCTTAAAACCCTCAATTTCATAATCTAAGAGCCAATGTAGATTCAAATTTGCTTAGAGTTCAGTTTCGATTCAAACCCACGCTCTAAATGGAAGGCGAGGCTTTGAATAATTCAAGTCGTAATTCATTGTCTGCACAGTCACAGACTGTCACGTACTAACAATGTCATCATTTAAGAAGGTATGTTTGGATTAACGAATCATCTCCTCAAGGGGCGTAAGAGAATAGTCCCACATAGACTAAATTGAAGTCGTCTAAGTAAGTTCTAGCTAAGTAGATTGGGTGTTCTGGACTCGTTACTCAGTGGCCTATCGGGTTGAGTTTGATACCCGCAAACTTAATACTTGTTTGAGACAATTGATATTGTGATTTGTCCCACATTATCGTGATTGACTGTCGGCACTTAACTCTATAATACCCTTCAAGGAACGCTGTAGTGATCACGGGACTGTAAAACCTCAATTCTGTATCTTATGGCAAGTTCACATCGCGGGTAAATTTTATTACCTTGAAACTTTAGCAGAAGTTCTGTCAAGTCACAATAAGTTTTTAGCTAGTTTTGCTTAGATGTTAAGTCGTGTTATTTCCATTATGGGACATATTCTTCCTGCTTTTGATTCCTTTTCTCCTGGTGCCGTCGGACAATGTTATTCATAATTTTATTGGTTGTTTCCGGTAATCCTTAACGGAAAGCAGAACCTTGGGAAACAGCTTCAATTTCTTCTAGCCCTCTCTAGAAGCTTGCTCTCATTTGTATATTTAGCTTCTAACCTAAACTAAGTCTAGGATTAGCTTTTTGCTGATTGGCAGTATTTTGAGCATTGCTTATATCGTTCTGCCAGACGCTTTTCCTTGTTAATATGTGCATATAACTCTATTTCATAAGAATGATAAAGAGGGAAGAAATGGGGAGGACCATGGTTAGGTTTAGATACCCATGGTTATGAGTAAATAGCTCTGGGCATGGCTGTCTTGGGTTTCATGGTTTAGTGTGGATTCTAGTTCATGGTCTCTGTCGGCTATGTGATTCATCCGAGGAGAGATTGGGCCTCAAGTAATAGCGAACGATCTTAGCAATACACAAATCTATAGTTCCCCGCGAATTTCCCTGACCTCCTCTCATCAATGGACTCCTGACGATACGAAATGTGTGGTGCGTTAGATAAATTTTACCCTATATCTGTTTTTGAGATAGAAACTCCTTGGACATGTAGAAAAGAAATGGCATCCCCACTCCGACCAAGACTTAACTTTTACCAAAAGTTCATGGGTGAAATCCGTTTATGGTATCCCACTCCGACCACGACCGACCACTGTGTAACTTTTATCAATAGTAAGCCATGAAGGGAACATATTTTCCATCATTAAACATAGGTTCAATAAAAAAAGACTAATTTGAAAACAAAAGAATCAATTGGGAACATAATAATCCTTATTGCAAGAGAGATGGAAAATCCTCACCCTCTCTCTTAATATGGCTTGACGTGCTGGATTGGTTGCTCATGAAATATCCTATATCAGTCTATTCATTGAAATTTGGGGTAGCTTAAATGATACTCCATATTGTATAGGTACAACCAAAAGTAGTACCACTAAATTTGGTTTTGATTCCAAATTAATATGGCAGGTGAAAAGAAAATAGTTAAAACCAACATAAGTGGAAAAAAAGTGGAGTTCGGATACACAAGTCAAATAAAAAATGATACGTCAATCGCCATTTGATGCATCGTGACACTACCATACACACTCGTGGACTTTGGGGATCCTGTAACCTAGAATATGTTATTATTTGTACTTTTAATAGCAGAAACTGGGGTAATTTCTACTAGAATTCAGATTTAAGAGAAAATTGGTGTGTGTGTCCAATCACTCCTTTAAAACAAGGACGGGTGAGCCTTTAGAAAGAGGGATGATGCTATTCCCGGCCAAGGGGCCGGTGCAGATCTAGTGAGAGAAAGTGTTAGGCTTTCTCTCACTAGATCTTGCCCGTCTTACCCCGGTCGGGGTTCGGGTGAGATATTGGTCGGGCATAGGATCATTAATCCTTTAGAAATGGTAGTGAAAGAAGCAAAATATGCAACTTTGAGCAATATTTGTGTATTGAAAAAGAAATTGACAAAAACGTTTAAAATGGAGAATAAAAAGCCAGACTTGCTCTCTCTCTCTCAAACAAACATACATTCTTATTTCATCCTAATGGTTTCTCTTCCCATTTTTGCACCAAAGGGAGCCTATCTCAGTCCCTCTCTAGCTTTCTTTCTCTTCAAAGAACCATTCTCCTCTCTATCAGTATTCTGCACCACAATTTAATAAAAACAATAATCTTAAAAAATCCATCTTAATCTTATTCACTAATTTTTTCAAATAATCAATACTTACTATCATCATGTTTCTTCACCAAAGATCTAATGAACATCAAACAAATAACTACCAAACCAACTCCTACTATCCCTCCCACCACTATTGCTATTGTCTTCTCTGTATTTTGTGATGCCCCAACTGTCAATCAAAAACAAAATCACCCCATATTTAGATTTGAGAGAGATTGAGAGTGTAACGCCCTAACTCTTATATTGTCCCCGCTTTAACCACCTCACACAGGTACGAGGGTTTGTTCTTAACGAAGGCACCATGAGCCCACCCAAAAAGTCTCGAGACTTACTAAGCTTGAACGTACACCTATAGCTCAGTCTCCGGACACTCTCGCGAGCGATGCGGGACTATTAGAGAGAGACTCATCACTCTCTGCTAAAAAAAAATTAATGTCTAGAGAGAGAAAAAGAGATTCATCAAAAACAGAGTTAAAACCAGAACTAAACTAAACCAAAACCCAAAATCTAAAATTTTGAAATCAAAATTACCTGAAGAAGATTTTGTTGAAACTTCACTTGGAGAATAAGAATAATAACTCAAATAACATTTATTCAAATAAATTTGACCATTTATAGAATTCCCACATTCAACTTGAGGTTTTTGAACTACTTCTCTCACACATTCCACACAATCTTCCATACTCAAATCTCCTTCACATTGAGCCATTCCATTAACAGATTCATAACTTGTAAAATAAAACCCATTTCCACTCAAAATCCCACTCTCAATTTTTGATAAAACAGTATCTCTAATCATCTCAAATCCACTCTTTTCAGATTTTGAATTCCCACAAACTTTATAAATCATTTGAACTCCTGAAATCTGAGAAAACCCATAAATTTGATATAACATATAACATCCATATAATTGAATTCTCATAGCTATTGTTTTCCCACATAATCTATCTGAAATTTCTTGAATTTTTCTCACACAGTTATAACAATCTGTGTTAGTTAAATCTCCTCTACATTGATATAAACCAGTGAATGAAAGTTGTCCTCCTCCTACTTCACCTGTATTTGTTTGATAAAAACTTGATCTTGAAGATTGGGTAATCAATGAGTCAAACAGAGATTTTAGGGTTTCTGAATAAACCCCATTTTGATCTGGAAATGTTTGGTTTGAACAACCTTTGTAAACTAAAGTAGTGTAATCTGGTTCAGATATGGAAGAAGGTAATAATAACCCAAATCTAGTTATAAAAAGTAGAGTTAGGGAGAGAAAGTTGATGGGTTTTATGAAGAAAGAACCCATTTCTGAGTATGAAGTTTTCTTCTCTAATCTTCTTTTTTATGATTCAAATGTTCATGAGTGGTTTAATTTGAAGAGATGGGTAATGATTCAAAAGCTCAAAATGATGGTAAAGATTAATGGGTAGGGTTTGATTTTTTTGGATTTTGATTCTCAAAACATTTTACTGTGATTTTTAAGGACTAGTACTCTCACTCTCTGTTTACTTCTTCATGTGAAAGAGAACAGAGAGATGTAAAAAAAGAGAGAGATGTAAAATACTGATTTTACCTGCACAGGCAGAAGAGATGATGAATTTTTACTGTCAAGTACTTTATTCCAGCTGGCTAAAAATTAGCCACGTGGTTATCTACTTGGCAGAAATGCATGGTTGGACAATTGCACTTGCTGATATTGCAAAAAGAACCAGAGATTAAACTGAACCAGAACTGCTCCTTTTCAGTTCATTCTTTCAGTGCTGTAGTAAAAGTGTAAAACCATTTTGTCCAATTTAACCATTTTGGTATGAAACTGGTTTAATCTCATTTTGGCCCTTAAAAATGACCAACTCAAATGACCCCTAAAGATGACCAACTTCAAAAATGACCCCTAAAGACTTGCCAACAGATCGCCGACCCTTCATCTTCTGACGAGTCACTCTCTTTCTCTCCTTTTTTTGTTCTTCCTCGTCTCTCACCCTTCCCCTCTCTCTTCGCCCGAAGAAGAGTGGATTTCTCTCCCTTCACGGCCCGACAAAGAGTAGGTTTCTTGCACCCTTTTTCTTTTTCTTTCTTCTTCGTCTCTCTCCTTTTGTTTCTTACCATCCCTTCTCTTGCTCTCTTAGCAAGGGAAAAGGGTGAGGGTTTCTTGTACCCTTAGAGCATCTCCAATGCAACACTCAAACTCTAAAACTTAGAGCGCCACAAGGGATATTTTAGAGTTTCTCTGTCAAGATTTATAATAGAGATCCCTGATAGAACACTCTATATTTAGAGTGTCCTTTTGAGTTTCTCTAAGTGCCACATAAACGAATCGACTAATTTTATGGTTAAAATAAGGGTTATTTCCCTAATGGCCCCAAACTTTGTGACCAGCTTCCCGCCTGACCCCCTACTTTATGAGAAATACCCATATGGCCCCTTCCGTTATAACACCGTCACTCTCTCTCCTCCATCATGTTTTCTCTCTCTGCCAACTCACGCCACCTCATCACCTTCCCCGGCAGAGGTCGCCGGCCGGCGACCTTCAAAACTTAAAAAAAAAAAATTCTCTCTTCCTCTCTCTCTCTAAAATTACTCCGGCGAAGGAACAGAACAGGTCTGTTCAGTGAAGAACAGACCGAGATCTGTTCTTCACTTAACAGACCGAGATCTGTTCTTCACTGAACAGACCTGGTATGTTCCTTGAAGAACAGACCTTGGTCCGTTCCTTGAAGAACAGACCTTGGTCCGTTCCTTGAAGAACAAACCGAGATCTGTTCTTCAAGAACAGACCACTCCGGCGAAGGTCTCCCTTCGCCGGAGTAATTTTAGAGAGACAGAGAGAGAGAGGAAGAGAGAAAAAAAAAATTAGTTTGAAGGTCACCGGCCGGAAATTTGACCGACCGGCGACCTCTGCCGGGGAAGGTGATGAGGTGGCGTGAGTTGGTAGAGAGAGAAAACATGATGGAGGAGAGAGAGTGACGGTGTTATCACGGAAGGGGGCCATATGGGTATTTCTCATAAAGTAGGGGGTCAGGCGGGAAGCTGGTCACAAAGTTTGGGGCCATTACAGAAATAACCCTGAAAATAAAAACTTTAGAATTTCTCTTCTGTGTTGCATTAGAGAAAGTTTTCTAATAGAGTATCTCCAAACATCCAAGTAGGAAAGAGACAGGTCCAATTTTCATACGTGACAGCTAGGATTCTTAGAGTTTTGTTTTTGTGGAGTGTTGCATTGGAGATGCTCTTAGGTCCGTGATCGGAGCAAGGCAACGGAAAAAAGTACTTGCGTGGAACTTGGGAATTTGTAAGGAAGGTAGTGAAGCTTTCAAGAGTAGAGAGAGAGAAAGAGATACCTAGTGGTTCTTACATTGTAAGTCAAATCTGAAACCTAACTCAGAGATGTAAGAGTCAGATTTCAGTCTGTCCCTGATCCCAAGTGGGAGAAAAAAGAACACCACCAGAGTCAACAGATATGATTCATTTGTTAAGGAAAGCTGCAAGTATGAAGATCATCAATCTATTTGAACAGTCATATTCTCTTAACTCTTTGATTGCACAAAAGATACATTTTTCCAGTGAAGCAAATGTCAGGACCCTTATAACATGAACTATATTGACCTGGGAACGTACAAGCTTCAACTGAGTCAGATTCAGAAAATTAATGAGAAGAAGAAAATAAGCACTACCCAAGTCTTAATATGCTTAATCGTCACCTACTGTTCACTGATCTTTTTCAAATGTAGGAACTTAGTACAACTAAAAATCATGATCCCATATTCTCATTACATTTCTTGGTCTCACCTGATCATGCTTTTAATGATAAACTGGTACAAAGCCAATTCTAGGGCATGCTAAGAAAATTCATTCTGACAACTTCATAAAAGTTCATATCAAGATCTTGAGTTCCTGTTTAACTGTAAACACAAATACATCGGGACTATTTTTTACGACTATCTCAATTGTACACAAAGGCAGGTCTTACAAATTAAGATTCTTCTTCGGCATTATCTCCTGGCAACCCGAAGATGCGAAGGTTTCTGTCCATTGATCCCACTGTTATGTATTTTGCGTCTGGGCCAAACTTCACTGATGTTGCTTTGCCTGCACACCGTCACAGAAAGATATAATGCCAAAAGCGAGGAAACATACAAGTATATATATATATATATATATATATATATATATATATATATATATATGCAGATACCAAATCAGCAGCAATAGTAAACCAGAGGAGGGTGTGATTAATATGATTGAAAGAGACCTGTGCCCGATAAATCAGGAAAAGTTTTGATACAATTCCAGTCTGACTTGACATTAGCAACTTGGTATACCCTGCAGCAGCACAAGTTCAAACTTATTAACTATACTTAGGAAAAATAGATGACCTAAGATTATAAGTAATAACTAATCGACGAACATCAGGGGATTCGTAGCACAGATCATGATATCCTAACCCGAAGCGGACAGTCGAAATTATGCATTTTTTAGCAACTACGAGTAAACACAATTATAAGGGTCCGGACACATCCTCAAACATACAAGGACCGTACCAATTCTTTGTATACAAGATGCTTGCTTTCATATATTGTCAGAAGTAAATGCACCAACTCTTTACGATAAGATTTGTAATGGTTTCTGACAGAGATAGATGGTGGCAACAACATTAAAGTGTTATCAAAGACGTCAAAAGAAACCAAGGCCCAAATTCTGATTTGGTACATCCTAGATTAAGGGCTCACTTGGGACCTTGAATAACGTTTGTCTAACTCTAATCCAAATCGATTTTTGTGAAACTTCTACAACTTCCTAAATATTAATTAGGGTGGTCAAGTGTAGTCAAAAGTATTTAATTCTTGTAGAGTCCGATGAGTTTAATCACTTCCTAAGTATTTAAGTGATGCAAACCTACCCTTAAGTGTGGTATCTAAGGTATCTAGGAGTGATTCCTACATTCTTGACTCTCCTAGTGTGTTACTATTACTTATCAATCTTATTATGTAAATATTTTGTTGTCTTCGGTCAATCCTCTTTTCCCTTTCTTGTCCTTCATCGGTTTCTCACAGAATCAATTTAAGCATTATATGGATTTTTTTCAGAATACCAACCTTGTATCTGAGCCAGCAACAACGAGATAACTTCCACTGTGGTCAAATTCCACTGCAAAACCAATATAAGAACAGCGTAAAAATTGTTATTCTTTTGTTGAAAGCAGCGTAAAGATTGTAGTAAAGCAAGCTTTTCCACCAATGACCAATTCAGATCCACACTCGTGAACAAAAATTCAATTCAAGCATTTTTTAAACTTATCAGGCTTAAGGATGAGAAAGATAAAATACCTGAATTAGTTGGAGTATCTGAATCATAGGGAGAAATGGTGCGGAAATTCCTCAACTTGCGTAAATCCCACAGCTTAACACCGTCATGAGCGGCAGTCTGGTCAATCGAAAAAAAAATCAGAAGTGAGAACATAACATGTATTTTCTATTGGAGTTTTCAAGGATAGAGTATGTACCGCCAGGAAGTAGCCATTTTCAGAGAAAGATACAGCAGTTACTGGTCCAACGTTTCCATCGAACTTCGCAACGTTTGACTGGAAAAGAGGAAGCAAGATAAATATAGTCCAGAGAAATGCCAAATGTGTTTCGCCAAAACCAATTATGTGTGATATATACACACAAACATTACCTGACTTTTCACATCCCAAATCTTGACAATAGCGTCTGAGGTACCAGTTCCAAGTAGAAGACCATCGGGATGGAAGGCAGCTGATGTAAGTCCATCTCCCCCTGAAGCATCCTGGACCTGAAAACATATCAGTTTACACCATTAGACGGATAGATTTAAATAAATAGATTTGACAGAAAGACAGAGAGACAGAGACAGAGACAGAGATACCTGAGTGAGGCATAATCCTGAAGAAAGATCATAAAAGCACCATGTATTATCAAGTGAAGCAGTAACGAAGTAGTTGTTGGAGGAATGAATTGTAACAGCTTGAACCTAGTATAATTGACAGCGGTGTTATTTAAAAATTTATAAAAAAACTGATTCTCAGGACGGAAAAAAATAAATCAATCTAATTTCCAGCTGATTCAAAAAAGTTAACCTCGGCAGTGTGATCCTTTAAGATGTGGCGACAGTCATAGTGTCCATCTTCAGATCCTTGCCATATACGAACCGTCTGCAACAATGAATACACAAGAAAAAAACACATTAAATATAAATTCCACAGAATATTTATAAAGACAACGAGTTCCAGTACCATAAATTTTATGATAAAACTTAATACCATGAAAATGAAAATGATCTAGCAAATTATAAGTAATTCTTTTGCTAATAATAGCAAAGCACAAAGCATAGTGTTGCAGTTACGAACTGAAGCAGTACAGCAACAGAAATGAATTAATATTTGCTAAAAAAACACATTAAATATAGGATTGGTATCCAAATCACCAATTAGACACAGGGGAAGGATAAATCGACGTAGCTCTAAAGGAAATTATTCCAGCACCCACATCAGAGACCAGAACTCAGAACGGAATATAGCTTAGAAGCAATATCTGCTACCTTACACGATGAACTACTCGATTGTAGTGTCTAAAAAGAAACATTACCTTATCTGCTGAACCAGTCACAAGAAAATCATCCTTGGGTACAAATTTGACACTAGTAACCTATTACAGAAAATAAGAAAATAAGCTTCGTCAATCAAGAAATTGTAACCAAATAGGGGAAAAGACAGTATATTTTGTTTAGAACGAACTCTCTTTGAGTGGCCGCTGAGTGTAGATATAATTTGCCCAGATGTTTGGTTGAAAACAATAGCATTTGAGTCAGCTCCGCCAGTTGCAATAAGATCCTGAAAGTCAGAATGCACGCTCATCAGAGGAGCCACATCAATACTAAATAGAAATTTCAAGAAAACGGGTGACAACATGGAACACAACTTTATAATAAATAACGTCCAACAACCAAAGAAGACAAAATTAGCTCATGTTGTGGTTTTGCTATGGGCCTGTGGATGCACATGTGACTTCACAAACGACAAGTATCAAAACAGGGTATAGTAATTATAATTATATGCACATTCACAACACATAATAGCTATATAATGACCAGACTTTAACAATCTCTGATAGTTGGCGCGCTTGAATATGTAAACTTGGAATTTGAAAATGATGGTGATGGCTAGTACAATTTTTGCAAGAAGTTAGCACAACAATGAAAGAACCTGTACCTTGGAAGGATGCAAATCAACAGATAGAATTCCAGGTTTGCTAGTCTTGTGAAGTGGGTGACTAGAGACCTGGGTGTACCTCTCGAGATCCTCAACAGAAGCCAAAGTTGGAGGGATCTACAAACAAATGAGCAAATTTAATCAATACTCATATAGAAGCACAAGAATCTTTCTTAAACTACTTAATTAAACTTGTATACCAAGTTCAACTGGCAACTTTCTTAAAGCATTAAAATAATACCTGACGCTTCTTCCTTTGCTGTGAAAGTAAAGTATTACAGTCAGTAAGCTCTGTGATGATATCGGTTGAGATACCAGGGTGTGATTTCTTCCCACTAGTCACCAATTCTTCATCCTCGGAAGCTGGAAAGAAAATAAAAAAGACTAAGCATTATAAGTATATTCAACAACTCAACTCCATCACATGCAAAACAAGAACCTCTTTCCCCATTGCTAATTGTGGAGTCTTCAGCTGTTCCAGCTACTGATGCTGGTCTAGGAACATGCCTTTCTGCCTGAGCCAAGAGGTCCCTTGCTTCATCCCTTTCTTTTTTCAGTCTTGCTATGACACGGCACGCAGCATCATGCTATTATTACGTAACAAAAATTATTAACACAATCAATCTATAAAAAACAAAAGTTTGAACCTAAGCAAGACCTACTACTTAAGAAGCAAAGCTTGAAATATCTAGCATCGTACCTGATAGAGAGCATGACTTAACTCTTGTCTTGCTGTATGTAATTGTTTTTCCAAAGCACAATAAGATAACATCAACTGATCCCACTCCTGTATAGGCGAAATTGAACTAACTAAGACAACTAAAAAAGCGAAAACGAGGTTGATCTCCCGACTCCCACCCAATAACATTACTTTAACGCACAAAGAAATGCCATCGGTTCTGAAAATGGATTAATCTTCGACACTCGACTACAATAAACTTCTAAACTAGCAAAAGAAACTTAAACATAACTAAATGCTGAAAACATGTAAAAGGGGTAAGAGTTCAGTAAAACATACAATCTGAAACATTCCGAGTAACCCGGGGATGCTAGCCGACTGCAAAGACCTTGGCTTAACCGTCTGGATAACAATTTCAACAAGCATTAAACCACAGTATCCATACAAAGCAATTGAAGTAATAATAGACCCAGATTGTGTGTTCTAACTTTTTTTCACTTCAAACAAGAACTAATAATAAGAATCAAGAAAGGGTAACCTTAGTTGTTTTCACATAGATTAAATCATCCTTAGTAAGAACCTCGCCAGTAACTGGACATTTCCCAAAATCCTAAACAAGAAACCAACTTAAATTAGGGTTTAAACAGAACAAACACCAAAGAAAGCATAAAGAAATTGGGGAAGAAAACATAAGAACCTCTATATGACGTTCTAACAATCGTTTCTCAAAGAGAATACCACTTTTCCTCGAAATAACAGGTTCTTCAGGAACCTCGCCAGATACTGAAGAAAAGAAACACAAATTAACAACATAAACCCTAGATCTAGAAAAAAAAAATGAAATGGATATGAGATATATAGAGAGAGAGAGAAACAACTTACTTCCACAGATCATTGTGGTGACTGATATCTAGGGTTTTTGTGGATTCTTCTTCTTGCTCTGCTCAATTTGATGAAAGAGAGGGCAGATTGAGAGCGAGGGAAAGAGAGTGACTGAGTGGGTTTAAGGTGGTTTTTTTTTACTAGCTATATATATTGAATGAAACAACCTCCATATATTCGAACCCGAGACCTCTAGTAGGAAATTACAGGTGTTCCCAAAATTTGTCATAGGCCCGCTCTCTGCTAGACGTGGGCCTCGGACTGAGCAGCCCGAACGTCGGAACTGGCGCGTGTCCGTGTTGTTCAAGTCCAACCGTTATGTATATTAGGTAACAAATATTTGACATAATTGGGGTTCGAAGTCGGGAATTCTTAGGTGAGAGGCAACATGCCAACAGATATGTTGCTCTGTTGTTATCATAGCGCCTTTACCAGAAAGAGACTCTTGGGAGGCAGACCCGGAGTGGTTGCACCCTCTCTTCCACGAATCTAGGAAGAACCAGGGCCAATACTTGCTACCTGAATGGGTCTGTCCAAGTCCACGAGAGATCACGATCACCTACTATTGTCTCATATGTAAACAACCCATCACAGAATTAGTAATGTTCGCGACATTGGCGAAGACGCCATGACCAAGTGACTGAGCACTTCTTTTTTTTTTGGTTGAAGTAGTGACTGAGCACTTAGATTGTTAGGCGAACAACAAAATAGGTACCCAAACCAATAAAAAAGCAATACTCCATCATTATCCTTAAATTGTTGTATAAGAGCCAACAACTGATAGCCCAGTTAGTAATGCGTCTACTTTGTAATACAGAGGTCTTAGGTTCGATCTCGCAAATCCAAGATTATTGAACTTGAGTATAAATAAAGTAGTCAGATGGGCTTCAACCTTTAGTTTTTGTAAGGTTTAAGTATAACGGTTATCCAGCTTATTATTTCGTATTGTTGTATCAATGTTTTTGTAATGACTATGGTAGTCAATATAAAAAAAATTGTTCTATAATGAACCGTGAAATTTCTTATCCAAATCTAACCCTCAATGCATTTTGGGTGATATTGGTCTTATTCAGGGTTTTGATATGTGACAGTTTTCCGACGTGTAAGTTGACTTTGAGTCCAACTCTAAGTGATTGTTAAACTAATTTATGAATTGTACATTTCTCTATGGATTAAGAAAATTGTGGCATGCAACAAGAAAAAAAATTGTCGATTTCTCTATATAAGAAAGTTCTTTTGTTGTTTCTAAGGATGGTGAAGCCATTTTGACCTCTCGTATAAATGGGGTACAGTGTGATCACATAAGTACATTACTGATAGTGATATTGGACGAAATTTGACCATACTATGTGAAAATAATAATAATAATGACTCCAGCACAAACAAATTGAATCAAAGGTGAACTTTATTGATTGAGTATTCATGTAGTTATATCATTTACAAAGAGAGAACTTAGCATAATTGAATAAAACAGAATTAGGAAATCTAATTACAAAAGAT
>BEHA01000852.1:1343796-1399054 GCA_002897215.1 Eschscholzia californica subsp. californica
GTCGGTGCCGGGAAAGTCACGTAGGAGGACTAGCAGGCGCCAAGTATCTAGGGATAAACCTAGGTCAAAACTAGTGAGAGAAGTGACTGTGAAGTCGCTACTGTGAAGAAGCTAGTGAGAGAAAGTGCGGTTAGGGATAAACCTAGGTCGAATGGACCAAAGGGAAATAAGATCGCTGCCGGAAAGTCACTATGAAGGTAAGTCGGTGGCTGGGGGTGGTGCCGGTGGTAGCCAAAGAACCCTTAGGGTTTGGCTGTAAAGAGTCTCCGGAAGAAGGAGAAAACAAAAAATGGTTGAACAGTAGCCGAATCAGATTTTGAATAGTCTGATTTTGATAAAAGAAAAGACGAAAACTAAGGAAATGAGGAAAATAATGATAGGATGGAAGAGATTATACTGACCTTTGAGTGCTGGGAGAGAGATAAGTTATAATGAACGACGAGAAATCCCAAATATCGACGAAAAAAAAATCCTTGTGCTCATGATACCATGTGAAAATAATAATAATAATAATAACTCCAGCACAAACAAATTGAATCAAAGGTGAACTTTATTGATTGAGTATTCATGTAGTTATATCATTTACAAAGAGAGAACTTAGCATAATTGAATAAAACAGAATTAGGAAATCTAATTACAAAAGATGAAACTAATTACAAAGGATGGAAACTAAGATATTGTTTACAAATAGGGAAATATGAATTGGGAAGGAGATATCCTTTGTGTTTGATATGGGAATATTACTTCATTATACTATAATACATTTAATTTATTTTTTGTAATGTTCAATTGGAAAATTGTACATACATTTGTTATATTTGTGTATGTTTTATGCCTACAAGGTACTAAACCGAACATGGCCAGAGAGATCGTCTTATGGAAGAAGATAGTTCTACTTTAGTTCGACCTCTTGTATGCTTAGATTTCTTTTCACAAATAAACAAGTAATACTGTAATAGAACATGGACTAAGAAGGATATTTAGATAACAAAAAAAATCTAAGTAATGGAGTTTTGCTTTATTGAGGTAAACACAAACTAAAATTTATAAAAGTAATTAATGATCGAAAAAAGTTTAGCTTCATTACTCGAATAGAGAATTAAAAACGTGTCTATATAGAATTGAACTATTTAAGAATTAAGACTAGAGAATGAATTCTTGAGCAAGACTTGAAGCATTAATTTTTTTTTAATGAACTCATTTTGGGTATAAAAACAAGTAATGAAAAAGAGATTTTCTTGAAAGAATGCATTTGAGTTAGTAGTAGGTTTTTTGAGTTAAGATTTGGAGTTTTGAGTTAAAAGGAAACAAAGTTAGAACCTATTAGAGTATTGGGTTTAAGCTTTGCTCCCTTGAAAGGTAATACTTCTTTTTAGGTGGAAGCTTGGTCACTCATTCTTTTGTTATGTAACCTAATTTGTTAAAAAGAAATTCTTCTAAAGTTGTACCAATTTTCAAAAAGCTTGGAAACATATCTATCATAGGAAATGCAATTTGATAAGGACTCTTGTCCACCTTACCCTAGCCAAATAGTTTCAAGTACAAGCTGTCAAAGAGGATGAAAATGCTTTAATGCTAGCTTTACCCTCATTGTGTCACTCACAATACGATGTGATAACATTTTAAACAAATACTTTGGATCATGAGTTGTTTCTGAATAATCTCAACGACTTAAAGATTGTGTCATATATCGGTGTTTTATCAATAAACTTTTTCAACATGGACGAAAAGATAACATAAATGTTGCAAATATCTTATGTGTATGTTATCTTTTACTTTGCACATCATTAATTTGATCTTACTAAAAATGGTAGAGAATCATTGCTATGGATTTTAATCAAAATGTATAATAGTAGGACGACCTTGACAATTTGATGGTAAATCTAAACTATAAATATCAATTATATAATTTTAAATTTTCTAATTTTAAACTATAATAGCAGGACAGAGTGATTAATCATAATACTTTGAATTAGGGTACTTTTTTTATTTTGAGAATGTCAAAAATAACAAAGATAAAATTAGTCAAAATTAAAATTTAATGAAGTTCAAAATTGAGTTTTTAGGTCTTGGGCTAGGTCATATAAACCCAATTTGAGCCTTTTTCTGGTTGACCGTTTAAGATTATTCGGCTAAATTATTTCTCTCTCTCTACCTAAAACATCTCCGTCCTCACCTGTATAGGGACACCTATATGGTGTATTAGGACATCTTGGTAGATAGACATCTTACATATTGCCCCCTCATTTTTACTTTTACCACTACTAGATCACAATCAGGGTTGTTGTCGTGAACATTTACATCTTTTACCTGTGACCTCACTTTCATTCGTCTTCTTGTCGTCTTCTTTACCATCTTCCCTATACCCTCTCATATTTCCTCCTTCCGTCTATATAATTTTCTCCTTTGTCGCTGTCCTTTCTCTTTATGTCGTTGACAAAAAAGAGAAGAGATGGATAGCGAGGAGGGGGGATTGGCCTAGAGGTCATATGCAAACATTTTAACACAAAGTCATTAAAAATAGTAAGTTTTATGGTCTAACTTGTAAAAGGGTATATCTACTTACTAAAACCACAAATGTCCTAATAATAAAGTTGATGTCCCAATACACCTAGTCCCAATACACCTAGTTTGTCTCTCAATACCAACAACCTTATCCTTTAAGAAGCTCCTAAGTGCCAAATAAGCTTCAGATAACATTACACTTGTCAACTTATCAGTGGGTAACTAATTTACAGTTGTGCTGTACAGTCTACAAATTTTACCCGAATATCACCCAATTAGTGACACGCCATGTTCATTTTCTATTTCAAGACATGACACATCAGCACTCGAGCTTTGCTCGGGGAGATTTTCGGGTGGAATATCATTTTCCATTAGTTTGAATAGTGTAATAAGATTCCAAGTTGGCAATAGAGAAACCCAAAACTAGAGGACACGCGTTAAAATCGGTCACTAGGTACAGAATTTTCCAGCTTCACGTCTTTGTACGGATGACTTGTCCTCTCTCCCTATATAACTAACTTTAACCTCCTCTCTCTTTGCTCTCTTTCTCTCTAGGTTTCTCATTTCACTCTTCTCTCTCTGTATAAATTTTTTTTTTGTCAAATGAAGTCCTTTAGCTTTAGGGTTCATGATATGAGGAATTTGAAGCTAAGAACAAGAAGAACAAGAGACTAATAAAAGAATATTACATATCTATTAAGGGGGTTTTCCGGATTTTAGTTTTCGGAAATTATTAAGAAAAAAGAGAAAAGATGGAAACGATGTTGAAAAACACCATTCATTCGCCCGAAGAACTCCCTATTGTGAGTATTCATTCTCTTGCTCTTCTTGCCTCTCTATTTTTTCTATTATGTTTCTTTTTGTTGTTTTTGTTGTTTTTGTTCCGATAATCTTTTCTTCTTCCAACATTTAAGAGATTCGAATGTGAATTTTCATTATTGTGTTTTGGGTTTGCTTTCAAATCATTAAAATGAGTATATCCAACTTTTGATTATAATAATAATTGTTTTTTCCTTACTCATGCATTCTTCTTCTAATAGTAGAAGTAATAGGTCAATCGTAGGTAAAATTAATCAATTAATTTCCATTATTAAGATAAATTTAAGAGATTTATGCTCAAATTAAATTTTGATGATTATAGAAATTTCAACTTTTTAAACTTGTTTGATAAGCATTCTAATTTAATCCTTTTTTTGCAGTTATCATTAGGTAATCATCCGATAAGATTTTCTTATAAAGTGTGAAAAAATAAACACCTATAGATATTATAAGTTGTCAATTTATTTTCTACTTCGGTTGTTAGTTTCTTTTCACTAAAACATATCATGAATTTCTTTTAATTGCAGTAGCTATACATTAGGGCTCTAAAAATCCTTACATCTATATAGGTTAGCTCAAAATGATTATTTATTTCTCTGAAAAAAACAAATATGATTATACTCGGTCCGAATACGTATTTGTCAAAAATATCGGTGAAGTTAAAATTTATTAAAGAAAATCTAAACCTCTTTTTTTTGTTAACTTTGTACTTACAAAATTGACACGTCTTAAGCACATTACTCCTAAGGTAAGATGTCGTATCCATATATTCTGTATTAAGTAGCTTTTTTAGTTTATTTATAAACTCACATATTTCGTAAATCTTATTTTTTGAAATGATTATGTATATATATATATATATATTTATATAATAAGTGGATAAATTGTGGATATTATCATATGTAACATATGTGTTATATATGGTTCCTTCATCAAAAAAAAAATGTGTTATATATGGTTTAAAGGCTATGGAGAACTCCTACCAAAAGAAACAAGTAAAAGTTTATTATTTATTCAATTTAGTATATTAAATGCGAGAAAATGTTTTTTATTGATTTATATTTCGAATTAATATAGCTTGCTCAATATAAAAATCAATTGCCCTGAGCTTTTTAGTTTGATCTTTTAATTTATAGAAATTTTTAGTATCAAATTTTTAGTTAAATTTGTCTTATTTTCATCTATTGTTTTAAGTAATTAGAAATGGTTAATAGTGTCAATCTAATGAACTGCCTATACTTTGTATTTTTCAGGAAAATATTTCAAGCCCAATAAATGCTCAAATGTTTGAGTTTTATGATTATGATTTATTCCCCGAAAACTTACAAAATTCAGAAGTATCTTCAAGTTCTAATTGTTGCTACGACGACAATTCTTCTTACACTACAAATCTTTCATTTGCATCTCTCAATTATGAAGTACCAGGAAACTACCGCAGTAATAATAGCAACGACAACAACAACATTTGTAACAACGATAGTGCCAATAACAATGAGAGTTATCATATTGATGCTACTATAGATAATAATCTCGCATCAATAATTTTTGATTCTCAAGAAGAAAACAAAAATAATAATAATAATACCAATAATATCATGTCCTCGGTAAATTTCTATTCACACCCCACATTTCCTATTCCTCAATTCATTACCCCCCAAGATAACCAATTTGACATTTCATCATTACATCAACAAATTCCATTAACCGATGTTGTAAATGGGTTTTCACCGGGCTCTCCTGAACCCGCTGGCCCGTTTACAGGAATCGATATTGAGCCACCATTAGCATCGTCTCTAATATTTGAAGATAATTGTCTTTCTTCTTTACCTTCTTATGTAAATTTAGATCCATCTTCACCTTCTTGTTCATTCTTTGATCCTTCTGTTGGATCATTTATGCCCACAAACTTTGATTCTTCACTATCCGGTGACGGGTTGAGCAATTTTACGGGTGTCGTTCACACGGGATCAGAACTACAACCACATGATTTGGAGTTTGAAGGAGATAGTAGTGCTTTTTATGTTCCGGATCCACAGATTTTCACCTCCACCGATATACAGGTATAAAAGCTAAGTTCACCCAAACATTTTTCTTTTCTTGTTCGTTTTACTGGTTTAATTGAGCTGATTGCCCGATTTAGCATTTTGGGGTATTATATTACATGATTTGTTAGATTAAAGGGTTCCTATTTGGCCTCACCTTTCGACCAATTCACTATTTAGCCCCCCATATTGAGGAATTCGGCTTTTAGACTTCTAGAATTCCTTTTTGGTCCCTTTAATTAACAATTTTTTTTACTCAAAGTTAACTTTTTAATTAGCTCACTAACACCAATTATCCAAGGCCATATGTGCACATCAAACTCTAAGTCAAATCATTATTTCAGATAAAAATAGTTTAACGTTCGGAGTAATAAAGTGGATGGATATCTAATATATAGAAAAGAACGTTACTAGTTTTTTAAAATGAAATAAATATTTGAAATAAACTCAGTAAATAAAACATCAAATTATCAAGTTGATAGTATTTCATAAAAAAAAAGTTGATAGTAAGAAAAAAAGGTATAATATCTCTCAATTCTTATCTTTGATTCTTTTGTTTTTTGGACTAATTTGGAATTAAATGCTTAGTAGTATCAAATGCTTCCTGGGACACTTTTGGTTAATTTGGAATTAGTAGGTTGTGGTAACTATCCTTACTTCAATCATGGAATACTAAAGAATAATTTATCATGTCTAATTTTCTAAATATTCATATTTGATTATTCACTAGTTAGTGCCCCATTAACCCAATCAATTTTTTAACCATCACTGTATAGAACCAAAGAAAATTCTTTTCGTTCATGACTTTAGTCAATATAAGTCAATGTTGACGGGAACTTAGTCAATTGGTACTTTTGGAGCCCAAAGTTTGTAAATATGAGACAAAAAAGTACGATACTGATACCACATATATAGGCATCTGGACATGTAAACCTCTCACATGAATGGTGGGTTGGCAGGCTGGGATGTACATATACAGATGGGTTGTCGTCTGTTCACTTAGTTTTTTTTGGTACATATATAAAGATAAGTACAATGTTATGTTTTTAACGAGTATAACTTTTGACTTATGTTTTTCAATCTTGTTTTTTTGTCCTTACAAAAAAAAAAAAGTCTATTAGTAATGAAAGCCAACAACTAGTAAATGGGGGTGGGATTAGTACTACTCCATTAGTATCAGAGATCACAACATTGGAAGAATCTACTTATAAAGTTGGAAGACTATCAATTGAAGAAAGGAAAGAGAAGATCCACAGATACATGAAGAAGAGAAATCAAAGAAATTTCAGTAAGAAAATCAAGGTCTCTCTCTCACTCTCTCTCCCCCCTACATGAATATCTCAAGTTAATTTCTTATAATAATGTGTCTAAGTTATATCCAGTATGCATGTCGAAAAACCCTAGCAGACAGTCGACCTCGTGTTAGAGGAAGGTTCGCGAAAAACGATGAATTCGGAGAGATAGTGAGACCAAGTTGCAGCAATTTTGAAGATGAAGATGATGAAGTAATTAAGGTTTACTTTCCCCCCTTTAGTTTTATGTTCTCAAAATTTCTAAACATTTTAACAAAACAATTCTATGCAAATTCATCACAATCTGCATGCTGCATGCAAACCCTAATTTGGACTATTTTTTTCTATGATTTTGTTTATAGGTAGTAGGAAAAGTGGAAGAAGAAACAGTTGATTCTTCAGATATATTTGCTCATATAAGTGGAGTAAATTCCTTTAAATGCAACTACCCTCTCCAGTCCTGGATCTAAATCTAAAGTTTGATGAAGATGGACTTCAAAGCAAGCTACCAATAGTGCTTGAGGGAAAGTTTGTTTACAATTTTGCATGGTACCCCAAATTTTATTCTTATTTGCTAAATGATCACAATGTTTGAGCTTTGTGTCATACAATAAAAACTCAATAAAGGGTGAATTATTGTTGTTATTTTTGGTTGTATATTAGAGAGAATAATTTGTATAAAAGTAAACAAATAAAGAGTGGAGAATTGGTTGAGTATTTCTTTGATTTATCTTCTTCATTTTGTTTCTAAAGATGGAGGAGAGATAGGTGATGACTAGTTGACGAACATTTAACGGTAACTAAAAAAGGGGATCTTCTGAGTATTTTAGATGAAGTAGGAGGCTACGCGAGAAACTGATCATAAAGCAGGAGGGGGCCTTTCGGGAAATAACTTTTTTTTTTTTTTGCTTCCATCCTCTTCTTCTTTTTCCTTCTCCAAACAAGAAGGTGTCCGACGACAACGTGCAACACCGCATAGCTAGGAATGCAGAAAGGAAACCATCCATGGAGGCTGCTGCCCTAAATTTTCATTCAATCACAATTACAACACAAAACTCTTTAAATCAACCAATGTGCTCTTTTGTATCACGCCAAAACGCTTCTTTTCTTTGTGGTGGTGGCACTGAAAAACACTTGTCAACTCACTCCCATTCTTCAATCCTCAACTCTAGAAGAACTACTTAAACTTGGTAAATTTAACCCTTTCATCTCCAATCTCTTCTCGTCACATCAAAATAAGTTCAGGGAAGAGGGTTTGAAAGGTGGTTGTAAGTTCAAGTATACCCATTTATACTTTTTTCTTTTTGTTTCATTTAAACATACATACTGCCCTAATTTACTTACCCAATCGTTTCAATTTTGTTTACTTTTACAAGGGTTCTTTTCTTTTCAGATTTATGTATTGATTTTCCTTGTTGACATGTGATCCTTTGTACTGGAGTTGAGGAATTTTAATGAGGTTCATTCTTATTCTGCAATGATTGAGCAATAGAAGCTCAAAGAAGGAAGACGAAGTTAAAGAAGATTTTTTTATAGGAGTGAGTCGGCTACATTTATGTATTGATTTTCATTGTTGATATCTAATCCTTTGTGAGCTGAGGAATTTTAATTAGGTTATTTCTTATTCTGCAATGATTGAGTAATAGAAGCTGAAATAAGTAAGACGAAGTTAAGTAAGATTTATTTTATCAGAGATAGTTCGTCAGTGACATTTTTCCAGGATAGATGAATTTTCAAAACAAATTCTTCCATATTATCATAAATTTCTAAGAGGATTGGAGATAACTTTTTAACTAGACTTCTAAAATATCCTATATAATACTATGATTTAAAGTCCCATTGGAGATAGCTTTGATCATATTTGCTTAAGAAAATTACATATACTAAATACAACTTTATACCCTTCGATCACATACGGGAAGGAAATATGATTGTGTGATGGTAGAGCTCAAAGAAATTCTAGCCTCATTTTTTTTATGCTTATGGTAATTGTTTTGATTGTAATTTGATGGTGGTTGTGACGATAGAAATTCGGTAATGTTAATGATGGGTAGTGGATGTGCAGTGGTAGAGGTGCGGTAAAACAGTCAACCAAAGTAATAAAAATAAATACAATTTAAGACTAGCAAAATGGATGCAGGGATAAGAAGGTTTCCCAACACAAATTATGGCCAAAGTGCCTACTCAAAATTTGGACCATGAAGTAATTTGTACTTTTAGTTTACTCCAATATCTTTATCTCGGGTGGCCAAATTTTCGGTTGTAATATGAATTTACTCAAAAAATAACTCACTCAAGAAATAACCACATAACAAGATGAACTACATATATGAAGTTAAACATTGAAATAATAACTCACTCAAGAAATAAGCACATAACAAGATGAACTATGTATATGAAGTTAAACATGAAATAGAAAATGCTCATGTCCCATCAATGAGTTATGTGTTCATGAGTTTTTCATGTACTAATAGTGAATACCAATGGTACTTATCACATTTCATTTCTTAACAACTCAACAAGTTCAATCACCTCTCTTAGTTCCCACCAAAATAGAAAGGTCTAAAACTCTCAAAATTTAGAGTAAAAGAAAAAAAATAATTATATCATCATCAACCATGACCGGAGATTTTTCCCAATTTTCACCATCTACATGTTTTCATGTACCAAAATCGGCACTTTAATTTGTTAAAGCCACTCCATGTTGATCTGATCTTGGCACATAATACGAGACAATTTTACATATTGCAGAAATTGTTTTTCGTAGTTTGAGTACCAAAAATGTAAGTGGTAATGAAATGATCAGAATTGTCGATTGCTTTCACTCTTCAAGTGTAATTGTTTCTTGTATGTATGGGAACTTCGTGAAAGAGATTATGCGTTACGACTACCAACCACTTACCCCAAATTAGCTCAGGCTCTAACAAGTAACACTTTTTGCGAATCATAATTTATTATCTAAAATAGATTTCACAGTTTGTTTCGAAAATAGATTTTACTCCCTTCACCCGAGCACTATCCCTGAAATAATAACCCCTTATAAGACTAGTCTTAAAATGGTTTCTTGGGTTGCAAATTGAGTAAGACATCGACCTATGTTCAAGGTAGTTTCAGAAGTCCTAAATTTAAACCCAATCTTCCAATCTCAGATTATTTCTAGGTGAAACTTTTTTTTTTTGTTGAACTAATTTCTAGGTGAAACTTGCTATATATATATATATATATGTTAGAACTAAAAGTCGCGGAAGCTATCGAACCTATCCTAGAAATTGATCCGATTATGAAAATTATCGAAAAGCTAAGCCAAATCTAAATATGCGAACAGAATTTAACGAGGTTCGGCTTTAAAGCCTACGTCCTCGGGCGAACAAGAAATCTTTATTGAAGGATAGACGACTAACACAACCCGCAAGTTCGTCCCAAGATGGTACCGTATAGTAATAACCTTCTATACTAAATCTTCGACGACCGAGAAATTTAACACCGCTCAAAAACTATGAAAAAAAAATTTCTCTCTCACTTGCTTTCTCTCTTTAGCTCTCTCTAAAGAAGAGTTGTTGTTGCTTGTGTTGGTGTTTATACATTGGCCCTTAACCCCCTATTTATAATAATATAAGCCGGGTCCAATTTGTGAATCCAATTCATTAGAAACTGCCACAATTAGAAACTGCCACAAGTTGGCTTTGTTAAACCGCCTCAATGCCTCTTAAACCGCCTCAATGAAATTTGGAAACTGCCTCTCACAATTATATATGTGTGGAGTCAGGATTTGAATTCAGACAATGCTAACTTAAAATTACAAAGTTTGACTTCTACCGTCAAAATATATAGTATTTAGTACCTAAATTTAAAAGCACTTTTGTATTATACCCCTTAAGATATCGATATTTTCAAATTTTAAATTTCAAAGTACATGAGTGCAAAAAATAATAAAATGTAGGAAATGCGGTTCATCATAGAATAGAAATGTCTGCTTTTGAGTTGTATTTCAATTTTTTTTTAAGAAGACCATCCGCCTATGTCCAATTTTCTCCTGATATAAAGAAGAAAAAGCTAGGAAAAATACCTTTGAAGAAAAGAAAATATTGACTAATGAAACACGGTTTCAGGGATCATTTTAAAACATTAGACAAATACAGAAAGCAAACAAAACTCTGAATAAGTCAAAAATTAGGGGCCAAACACAATAAATCTACAAAGAAAAGAGACAAAGTAGCACAAAGATTTTTAGTAAGCTTGAGTGAAGAAGTGGAACCTGAGTCTTGCACAAGAATAATCATCACTACTCCTGCCACAAGGCCAGAGGCCATTTCCTTATATTATGTTAGAGAAATCAACTACAGTACCCAGGTATAGTACAACTTTTTAACATAATAGGGGGCTATATTGTGTTCTAGTATAATTTTTTCAAACACAAGGGAGCAGTGTGATTCTTACAACTGAAGGTTAAGTTAAAAGGGTTATTATTCATAGATTCAACCTTTAAGTACCCAGGTATAGAACTTGAAACTAGTCATTGACACCAGAGTTCGTTAAAGCCTACGACTACCCAAAATCCGAAAGCGGGTTCAACCAGACCGATCTGATGAAATCAACAGGTCGGGTTTGGCGTTCGAATCTGATCCATTTGTATTTGTCCGACATAACTCACTTAATAATGTCCTATATTTACCCGATAATACCTGTGTAAATCGTGTGTTTGTATATATGTATGTATAACATATAATATTATACATTACTACGTATAGGTGTGGTGGTGGACCGTGGATCTGATGGTTGTTTGGTGGCGGTGACCCGTAAAAAGACCTATAAAATAGATTAATAAATTCTTAGATATTAAAAATACTCTGATATTGAAAACTCGAAACCTAATGGCGCGATACCCAATAGACCTGGAAGGTTAGACGAATTTTGGACACTTAAGATTTTTAAAATCACTTGCTCAATTAAGCCCGAGAGAGTGAATGGACACGAAGTTTCAAAGCCTGACAGGGTGACCCGTTGAATGTTACACCCCGTGGACACCAGATTCAGACCAATTCCCACCCTTAGGTCTAGTGAAGGGGTTTCCAGATTTTTCTATCTAATTATAAATTCTTCTTCTAAATAACAAATAATTAATTCATTCACCTTACTAATATTACTAATTCCAATGTGATGACTGGAACTAACATCTTTTTTTAATAGATGATGTTGTCTAGAAGTTTTTCCCTAAATTTAAATTATAGTCATTCTCAAAAATAAAATAACTTGTTTAAAAAAAATAGTCGTGCTTTGCTAAGAAATAAATTTAAGAAAAAAGGAACCAAAAGAAATTGCAAGAGTTAAAAAAAAAAAAAGGGAAATGATAGAGTGACTTAGAAATTGGTACTTAGAGGGTGACATACTTCCTCATTTAGAAACAAAAGCGGTCCCCACCGTAGTCAAACTTTGAAAAAACCTTGTCTTTTAGTGATTCCATATCAGTTGGGCATTAAAATGCCCAAAAATTTGGGCACTCTAGCATCTCCCAAAAAAGAAATTGAAATCTATCTCAATAAAACAACTAATTTAGGAAAAAAATGAAACAACAAGTAGACCAAAAAGTTAGAGCATCCAGATAGCAATAATAAATATCGAAAGTCGGGTGACATGTTTGGGGGAAGCTCCTAGGGCAATATTTTTTTTGAGAAATCGGCTACGATCTACGTTAGTCGTTATAAGGCATTGATACATCATGAAGATGTGATAAGCACGATAACTGCCTAAATTCATCTATTAATGAAAGAGGCCTAAAACCCAACAACATGAAAGAGGCTTAAAGCCCAACAAATTTATTACATTAGTTTACACCTTTAATAACTCACGTTCGATTAACCATGGATTCCATCCTCCGTGAGAATTGAACCTGAGACTTCTAGGATTTTGAAATTTATGTCAACATTATAGGACGCTTATAGAAACACCGAGTTAAAATTTCGTCAATTGATACAACTGTTCGTGCCATAAGGCACAAGATATACCTTAATATCTATTAAGGCACGTATATGTTAATATCTTTACGATTTCTAAAATATATTTTTTCACGTCATCATTAAGTTTCTAATAAAATTGGAAATAGTTGTTTAACAAAAAAATATCTTATTTGACACCTGTAAATTTTAGAATTTGATAGTCCCATTAGAGACACCCTTAATCATATACGATCAAGAAAATTACTTTACTTTTACAACTTTATATCATTTATTACATATGGTAAAGAAAATGTCGATTCGGAAAATCCAAATTCTACACCTGGATCCAATAAATTTCAGGCCGCTTGGGACTAAGTTAAGGCTCAATTCCAAGCAAGCCCTCAGTCGACTCTTAATGTAGAGTCGACCGAAGGCTTCCCAAAAAAATCAAAGAAAAAGTTGAATTTCGAAGGAAAAAAATTAAATTATAAAAATAAAAATTGAAAATAGTTAAACACGTGTTTTACACATACACAAGATAACTCACATTTTTAACATACCAACTAAAAAATTCATTTACATGTTTAACACAAACACAAATTTTAAACCTATGGCCCTCGAGAATCAGAATTGATTTTTTGAGGTTGAGCTCTTCCATTTAATTTGGAATCCAAAAAAATGGGTTTTTTTTGGACTAAACCCCCTCTTGGTTTGGAATCCCATTGTAAATTCTGCACTCGAGAGCAGGGAAGGACTCTGAACGGTCGCTCCACAAGTCATCAAAAAAAAAAATGCCTACGTTACAAACTGGCGCACGTTAGTTTCAACCAATCGTTATAATCACGTCCCCGGCGTCATCCAACAATTTTCTCTCTCTGCTTCTTCGGAATACTTCACTACCACTTTCTCTCTCTAAAACTCTTCTCTCCCCTTCCAATATTTCCTTATTTGTCTTGCCCTAATTTCCTCCTTTACTCTTTCATTCTCTGCTACAAGTTCCAGTTTTTTCAAGGTATAATAGTTGTTTTTTTTATTGGAAACTCTTTCTCTCTCTAAAACTATCTCAGATTCTCAGTCATCACCTGTGTTTCTGTTATTGGTTTTGATATTATTTTGTCTTTTGATGATGAATGCTTGATTTTTTGTTCATATATGTATAATCAATGTCACTTGGAATCTATTTGCTAGTTTGCATGTTCTAGTAAATATTGTCTGCTAGTACTTTTGATTTGGTTTTGGATTGTATATATGAATTTCATGGTAGTCCTTTTGTTGCTGTTGTATATTTTGTTCGGATTTGAAACTAGGGTTTAGGGTTTTAGGGCATTTAAAAAATGTTGTAGTTTGAGCATAAGATTGTGATTTTTTTTTTTTTTTACTTTCTTGCATTTTGTTATAATGGAGAACAAATGAAACTTAGAAAAGCAATAGTGAATGTAAACAATCACGTAAAGCACAAGAGATTTTCGTGGTTCAGTTGGTGAAACCTATTATATGGCGAGTGATGGCCGCTGATGTTTTTCACTACGTATGAAGAACAAATTTTTAGTATTTGTAGGTCAGTGAATACAGAGCAATCTGCCTCCAAGGCTATCTCTCAATAATGAAAAACAGGATACACCCCTCACATTCAATATGAAATTAAATTTTGCTTCTTTGTTCTTCTTATCCTAATCTTGGTTGAAAGAAGTCACATTTCTCGTCGTAGTATGCCTGATAATCTTCGTTTGGCTGTTACCCTTTATAGATTAGGAGCGATTAGGAGCGATTAGGAGCAATGACGCATCACCCAAGAGTTTTACAAGCTCTCCGTGCAATGAGAGAAGGTCTGGGATTTCCAGAGGAAACAACAACATTAGTTCTGAAGAATTTACTGCGGGTTTATAGGAACAATTGGGAACTCATAGAAGACGAAAACTACATTGTACTCATTGACGCTATATTGGAGTACGAAAAAGAGAAGGTATGACATATGTAAATATTAATTTGGGTAAATATACTTCTATTGTTTTTACTAGAGCTCACCGTTTCTTTAATCTTGGTGGTTTACTTTATTAGGAGGAACACAAAAAGCGAAAGGATTCAGAGTTGCAGGAGGAATCTGGCCCTCCTCTGAAAAGGTCATGTATGAAACATCAGGACGAAGCTTCACCTTCATCACGTAATGTCAGCTCATTACGTGGGGAAACACGGATTAAAACTGAATCAGGCTCTGTTTCAACTCAGAGGTCAAACAAGATGGAAATTATTAAATCGACTAAAACTTTTAGCCGCCAGGCAAGAGCAGATGTATACTGCCTTAAGGACAGTGATGATGAATCCGACTGTGTCTCACCCGTGATACAACTCAAAGACAAAGGCAAGAAGCTTCTTACTCCTGAAATCTCTTCAAGAGATTTAGTCCCCTCAAAGAGATCAAATGGTATCCGTATTAAGGAGTCAAACCTGGACACTGGACCTGATCTTTCGACTAAGGAGAAGCGTTCTGAAATCCATCGACATGATGCTCTGATTAAGCCCAAGCGTGAACATCAAACTGCTGACCCTCATTTTGAAGCTCCTATTTCTGTGTGCTATCCAGATGACACGTTTTCCATCAAATCTGAAGGTAATTCTCTTTGTTTTTCTTAGTAAACCCCATATTGTCGGTAGTTCCTTATTGTTTGATTGCATTACGGTGTAAGAGCATGGTATTTATATCCTAGTAGCAAAGGTCCTAGCAATTAAGTAAGCTGGTGTGATATCCTTTTCTAGATAGTAGCCGTTAAGGATCTGGGGAACTTATCAAATTTAATGAAGTAAATGGCAGTATCGCCTTTTGCGTTCAGGAAGATTCTTTATTCCTAAGTTCAGTAACTTGTTTAGAATAGTGGGACCTTTTGTATTGCTTCGAGCATCCAACAATTACTTATTTATTATGCCTTCAACTTGCTAAGTAAATTGAGTGGGTTGGTTGATCTTTGGTCTTTGATATGTCACTCAAATATATGATTCTGATTTTTTATATTAATGTCAAAAGCTCTGTTCTCCTTTTTGGAGCTTGTTCTTTCTAGTATACGAGTCATGTTGTTCTTGATGCTGGATATCCACTTTGTATTATGTTTTCTTGTGCTCCTACGTACAGTATATACATTGAGACATTTTACATGCATATACATATATTTATATGTTTGGGTGGGGTCTTTGGTTATTACTGCTTCATGTGCTTGTCCAATTCAAAGTTTGGGTTTAGCAAAAGTTTGCCCATGTTTGGCCCAAGGCTCGAGTCTGACTCTGTCGTCCCGATTGACCCGTACCATCTCTATTATAAAACCGTTTCAGGGTTTCCTTCTAGATGTATATTTTTGTGCTTTGGCCATGCCCCCCATATGTGGACATTTCATAGATAACTTGCTCACTTGAGTACGAAAGCGTTTATACAAGAAATTAAAATCACTTCCCATTTTGCCATGTTGTTTAAAGCATTTTACCAGAACCATCTGCTCTGCATGAAATCCTGTATTCAGCTACTTCAGACACTGTGACAGTGAGATATAATTTTCAACAACTAACTAGTTATTTTACTGACCTTCGGCATCAAGTGGCACTTGCTCCACGTGAAATGAAGAGGGATATAATTTAGTTTGAGTCTGTGATTGGTAAATAGACTTATAGACCTTCTCCATTCACAATCTGTTTTACACGTGGACCTGGAGTTTCAGAAATTCTTCAGAAGGAAAAAAGTTGTCTTATACAATAGATATACGCCATATCTTTAATATTTGATTTGCAATGACATCGCATGGTAATTCAAATTGATGTTTTTAAATTTCTGTACTATTTTGGTCCATCTTCAATGTATAAAGACGATTAATGCTTCTACAGGTAGACCAGACGAATTGGCGTTGGTCTTATACCAAAATGGCCGATATAAAGGTGATGATACTTCAAAAACAGGGTATAAGTCTGCAGACATTCCAGAGTCATCTGCAGCTAATTTTGAGATTGCTTCATCAGAAATGGGAGAAGTTAAAGTTTTTCTGAGCTGTAATTCTGCCCTTGGACGGGCAGACTGCCGTATGCCGAGACTGGATGCAGTGCTTAAAATGGTGGAAAACAAATATCGCAAGCTATACAAAATAAGTGAGCCCAAATTTTCTGTAGTGAAGCTGATCCAAGAATTGTGCGACTGTTTTTTGGAAGTTGGAAAGAATTCTGCACATAGTAAGGACAAAGGACATAAAAATGTAACAGTCTCTAGATCAAGACCAGTGCATGACAAAGAAGACATCACAAAAGGTGAAGAAAGAGTTAAAATTCCATTTACTAATGATATATCTGGTGATCCTTACCCTCCTTCATTTCACTACATACCACAAAACAGAGTATACCAGAATGGTTATATCAACTTTCCACTTGCTCGTATTGGGGACGAAAACTGTTGCACAAATTGCTATGGTGATTGTCTATCTTCATCAATACCTTGTGCATGTGCACGTGAAACTGGAGGTGAGTTTGCCTATACACCAGAAGGCTTGGTCCAGAAGAAGTTTCTAGATGAAAGTATTTCGATGAGTCGTGATTCTGAAAACCATAGCCTTTTTTACTGCAAAGACTGCCCGCTTGAACGGTCTAAAAATGAGTATTCTCCTGAGAAGTGCAAGGGGCACTTGGTGAGGAAGTTCATCAAGGAATGTTGGAGCAAGTGCGGTTGCCATAGAAATTGTGGCAATCGAGTGGTACAGAGAGGCATCACCCGAAGCTTGCAGGTTAGACTTTGTTT
The DNA here is from genome assembly GCA_002897215.1 of Eschscholzia californica subsp. californica. Taxonomy (NCBI): domain Eukaryota; kingdom Viridiplantae; phylum Streptophyta; class Magnoliopsida; order Ranunculales; family Papaveraceae; genus Eschscholzia; species Eschscholzia californica. The sequence goes on from BEHA01000852.1 coordinate 1,361,150, forward strand.
CGTATGCCTTATTCCTTTTTCTTCTTCGTAAGTGAAACTGATATCTTTGATATTCACTAAGTTCCACGTTTTAGGTTTTCTTGACACCCGAAGGGAAGGGGTGGGGCCTCCGTACCCTCGAGGACTTACCAAGAGGCGCTTTTGTTTGTGAATATGTGGGGGAAATATTAACCAACACCGAACTATATGAGCGAAATTTGCGGAGTACTGGTAATGAGCAACATACATATCCAGTGCTACTAGATGCCGATTGGGGCTCTGAAGGTGTTTTAAAGGACGAAGAGGCCCTCTGTTTAGATGCAACATTTTATGGAAATGTGGCAAGGTTTATAAATCACAGGTAGTTGTTACGACTTCGAATATCTTATATGTGTATCTGCTTATAGATTCTGCACATGCACAAATACATTTTGTTGCCTTGTTTGATAAGCATATGTTTGGTTTTGACCTTATTGCTCCCATCTTCTTATTGATGTAGGTGCTTTGATGGCAATTTGGTCGCCATTCCAGTGGAAATTGAAACCCCGGACCACCACTACTACCATGTAAGGAAGTTATTGAACTTCAATGTACTCTTTGTTTTATACTTTTCTAGAACTAACTTAGAGTATTTGCAGATAGCCTTTTTTACATCAAGAAAAGTAGATTCTTTGGAAGAACTCACGTGGGTAAGTAGCTTTTGAATTATATACCACTCGTTTTATAGAATAACGAAAGGTCTAAAGCTTTGAAGCAACATTATCATCACACTGTCAAGTACTTTGGCCTAAGTTGCTTGATTTTATCACCTCATTTTTACCGGGATTTTCATTTGACGTGCTTATACTTAATTGCAGGATTACATGATTGATTTTGATGATCATGAACACCCTATCAAGGCATTTCGATGTCGCTGTGGAAGCAAAGGCTGCCGAGATATATCACGCAGAGAGAGTTAGTATACAGTACAATCTCTATTAAGTTATACCCAAAAGAATAATGTTTCCAATTTTCTTATAAACTTTCCCACTTAGTACACAATTCCCATAAGCCCTACCAAATACACTGATGACCAATTCACAGTGAACTTATTTAGACGATGGCGCTCAGTTTGAACCACAACTAACGTAGCAAATAGACTGCAACCACAGAGAACTTGATTCATACATATATTTGTCCGATGGGTTGTTTGGATGAGTAAAACTGAACTTCTATCGGGCTATAAACAACAATGTTTGAGGATTAAAGCAACAATCTGCAAACTACTCTTTCTATATTTCTTCTGCTAACAGTGACCGTTTTGGCACAGGAAATAAACAAAGGTCATCATATATTTTGTGACATGACTCTGAAAGTTGTAGCCGGAGCGACAAAATTCTTGCGTGATTTCTCGAAGTTTGGCTCAGATACTGTACAGACAATGAAAGCTGGAAAACAGAGATACTAAAGAGAGATTTTGAGGAGACATACTGGTAGGCTCCTAATGGATTTAGGTAGTAGCTCAGATACAGGGGGAAATGACAGTACAAAGAAATACTAGGATCAAATTTTTTGACCATATCAATCACATAGATTTTCGGGTTAAATATTTTTGTCTGGTGTTATAGATATGTTTATAACTTTTAGTTGTACTGGTTGGTTCATTACCTCATTATAGTTGATGACTTTTGTGAGCTGAAAAATGTACTATGGAAACAACAATTTTGGGTAAATGAAATGCTAACTATTGACTGGCCTTATGTCTCAATGGTGGTTTGGTCGGCCGCAGCTCCCAGGCTAAACTTTCCGATCCGATTGGCCAGCCTGCAGGATAATCTTTCTCGTCCAATCTCAACTAGGTATTATAATCCGATCATTTCCGCTTACGACCACCAAGTTGACCAGACCCGTTTGTGCATGAAGCAAGTCGGGTATTCCAGGTTATAAACAACAACCCAATCCGCGAGGTAACCTTTTTTATATCTGCTCCTTCAAAGATGAAGATCAGAACTCAGGGAGATGCTTGAAAGACAAGATAGAAAATGGCTTTCGTGTGTGGAGTGAAGGTTAGGGAATTCGAATTCTAGAACTTTTCCTCCAACAACAGGGAACAAAACAATAGGTAACTAAACACCGTTTGATCGACCCCCAACATTCTAAATGAAACTAGTCAAGCAGCCTGGGTAAGCCGGTAGTGGTCTGTACTCATCTCACAGGGCAGGTATACCGTCTCTAGTAGCTGGTGTTTCAAGGTAAGGTGATCTGTACTGATCTCACAGGGCGGGGTATACCCGTCTCTAGTAGCTAGTACAGTAGTACTCATGGTAACCGTCTCTAGTAGCTGGTACTCATGGTAACTCACCAACTTGGGTGAGTAACCATCTCTAGTAGCTGGTACCCATGGTAACTCACCAACTTGGGTGAGAGTTTAACATATTACAGACTTGGGCGAGAGTTAACGTTCCAGTCAACCCGTCAAGGGCGAGAGTTAACGTTCCAGTCAACCCGTCAAGGGCTCGACGGCCATTGTAGAACCATCCATCTGACGAGGCAGAATCGTACACATACCCGTCGCAGGTAGGTTAAACATGACTCAGATACCTAAAAATAAAAGATATTCGTACACTTTATAGTATTCCATACAAAAACTAAAATTTAAAACCTTCTTCAAAGCATCAAAATACCCCTAATAAACCAACAACCGATACTAGACTAATTTTACCACTAATATATATATCTACTTAATCAGTTTTACTAATATGACCAGATTCTAATTGAAGTTTGGCGCAGTACTCAAACAAGCTCCCATCAAAACATCTCCTAACCGCTTCTTTCGATAGAAACCCTTCTTCATCTCTTGCTAGTACATACAGAATTCCCCACTCCAGCTTCCCAGCAATCCTGCACACGTTAACAGATTTAATGATCGTCTATGGAATAACTCTTTAACACTATATATACCCATACACAAGAGATTATAGCACGAACCACCCAAACAAGTCGTACGCATTTCGATTGCCTTCTGTCATGCTCCATAGTTCCCTGAACGACAGTTTGTCTGGAACTGTACGAGCGTACTTGCTAAATATGTTCTCAAGATTCATCGGAACAAACCTATTCAATCGATTATTAGTAGATGGAAATGGGTTTCTCTTATAAATCATAATACCGTCTATGTTTTCGAGTTAAGGTGAATAACTACAACAAGAACAAAGCAGAGACGGAGGTTATCAAAGGTTAACTTCGTTTATGTTTACCTTCCTTCCGTGTCATAAGTTGCCGAGTCACTTCCATGCTTAGATTTGTGGATGTTGTGTATGTATATGGGGAAAAAAGGTGACGGCAACCACCCCTACGAAAATGATGAGCTAAGTTAGAAATCTACGAAATGATTTGTGTCCTGCCTACATGACCGGGCTTATCCCATGTGGCTAATAAGAAAAGAGGCAAAATCGTCATTGCCTACCTATGAATGACTATTTTGCCCTTGCCTTCTATGAGGCGGTCATGTAGGCCAATGTTGTCAAATCGTCAATCGTATCGTAAATCGATTTTCAATATACTAAATCGTATCTGTGAATTGAAAATTCGTAAGATTTATATATAAGTATATATTAATTTATTATTGTATCAATAAGTTATTGATTTATATGAGTATAATCTAATATAATTGTAAGTTACCGAATAGAAAATTTTACCGGCAAAGTAGCATAGCTCATGGCTCCATTGATTAGGACCGTCATTACAAATGAAGCAATAACGTTGAACCCAATAGCCCGAAGTCCTAAAAATGACAGACAAGACTGTGAAGATTACAAGAAAGCATCATATCCTCTTTAATCCAAGGCAACCCATGCAATATAGTTCAAATATTAGTTACCAGAGTAAGTTTCTTGAGGATATATGATGCCATTATCGTCCATGTCAAAGAAAGAGACGTGTTGTTGAAGAACACTCATGTTGTAATGCTTGTGACCCCACGTCCCATTGGGATGATCCGCATCCGGCGCAACCAATGCCCGTGCCATATCTAATATTACATCACAGATTTAGATGTTAAAGTAAAGTCGGTGACGCGTACCAAGTGAAGATCCATCCTGAATTGTTTTGTTTTCCAGTTAGAACAATCTTGGGTACAAGCAGTTGGGAGCAGGGTACTCACAAATGAGTAACTCGGCCAAGCTATGACTGAGTTTAACTAAGGTGGTATATGTTTAATCTCCAAGTCAGATATGAAATCCGAATTGAGTGGAGTTTGTTTTCAGAGCATTCAAACTTTTGGAAGAGAATTCAAACTAAAAATGAAAGAAGAAAAAGTCAAGGGGGCACCAGATGCTTGGACCGCTGATAGTACTTTTCCTGAGTGCCTTTAGGAGCACCTTAGGCCATCACAAATTCAATGGAAGATATTTGTTTGTGATTATAAGATATTTGTATGAGCCGCCCAAATCCAATGGGAGGTCTTAACAAGAAAAATCCAAAGTAAGGTATAAATTAATAATGTTGTTGGACTTTAAGCCATATTTAAGTCAGGATATAGCCCCGTTCTTGTAAAAGTTTGAATTTGATGGTTATAGCGTTTATCACATCACACTTTGATGTATTAATGTCATTGTAATGACGATCGTAGCCAAATTCCAAAAGAAAAGAAACCCAATGGAAGACACTCATGTACTTACAAGGTTTGGGAAGGGAAGTTTCGAGATCCCCGCGAATCCTACGTTCAGAAGTGACAGGTGCCTGGGTAGCCACTGTTTCCAAAGCTGCTTCTTCATTCTTACCCCTCACCACCACCCCAAAATCATCACCATCATGACTTGCTTCTTCATCATCACTACTCTTCTTCTTCTTCTTATGATCATCATCATCATGAACAACAACTTGCTTCTTCTCCTCCTGATGTTGTTGTTGCCCTAGTTGTTGTTGTTGCTTTTCCTCATCCTGTTGTTGTTGTTGTTGTTGCTTCTTCTTAATTGATGATGTTACATCTTTAAGTCCAGCAGTAGTACCCTCATCATCTTTCTTTCCACCACCACCACCACTTGCAGATTCCTTCTTTTGCTGTTTACTTTCTTTCCTTCTTACTTCAGCCATTCTATTCTAAAACCCTTTTCTCTCTCTCTCTCTCTCTCACACACACTAAATCACTAACGTTTCACATACAAACACCTTGTAACTACTTGAATCAAGAAACGTTTTTAGAGAGAGAGAGAGAGAGAGAGAAAGAGAGTAGTGGCTAGTAGTGACTGTGTTGAAATGTCTGTATGATTTACGCGTGTGCATTACACGTGTGAATCATGCAATTTGTATTTTGCTATGAATATCTCACGTGTCACGTAAACGGCAAACTCCTTCCCGAGGAGTTCTATAGGCACTTTCCCTGTATTGCTCTTGGCGCCCACACAGCAACTTTCGGAGTCGCATTAGAAGGCGCGCCTAGAGTAATAATGAGACGCCTATAGATCCAACCCTCAAATGCTAAAATCCGACTCTTTCTGGGCTTCCATCTAAACTCTCACCAGCCCAATTTTGTTTCATGGGCTTTGCCTAGTCTTAAGCCCATTTGTTGGGTTCAAGTCCAACATTTTCTTCCTAAATTTTTTACACCCCCACACAAATTTTTGTAGACTTAATTGTGGTACTGATCAAGTCAAGTGAAAAGGCGATACCTATAACATGTGCGTATATGTAAATAAAATTTCCCTTTTCTTTTTGTGTTAAGATATAAAATTTCCCTTTCTCTTCTTGAATATGCTTATATGTATGTATGACCATGTTTTTAGTAAGAGTTTTCCCTTTTTGTGTTGTCAGCTTGTCTCCAACCTTTGACTTAAAAAATGAAATGCTAAACTCCTAACAACTTCAATCAAAGATTGTTGGCATTTCTAGTAAGAAGCGAGTGTGTTTTATTAGAAAAGACGGCACCTTTACCACTACCCTTTCTAATTTTGTTTAAGATATTTGTTATGTGACATTGATTATATGGTGAGAGTAAAATTTTAAACAGGTATACCACCACAATTGCAATTGAGCCATCGAAGTTTTGTCGAAAAAATTCTTAAAAAATCTAGACTATACTTATTTTATTTTTATTGAATGCGACCGATAACTTATGACACTTAAAATAACATATATGTCTTAGGTGTTGTTTGTTTTTTAATATTTTCAGATTTGAAATCTGAATTGGAACCCAATTCAGATTTCAGATGTTTGTTTTTTAATTTAAGAATTTCTGAAAATTTATCTGAATTGGGCCAAAGTCTGAATTGGCTGAAAAAGAGCCCAAATATTTCAGACTTCAAAACAAGTCTGAAATATGGGGCCAATTTCTGAAATCTAACAAATGACATTTATGCCCCTGTACTTTTAGAAAAATGTCTCCCCACCACCAAAACCAGTAAACCACCATCACCACCACAGGCAGAATCACCACCACCACCACCACAGGCAGAACCACCTGATACAGATTCACCACCGTTTCTTTCTCATTTTCTCTCTCCTCCTGATACAGATTCGAGCTCTCTCTCTTCGTCGTCGTCTTCTTCTTTGTTTTCTTCATCTAGAAACCCTAGAAGAGTCAGGATGAATATCTTTGTTTAATCTCTTTCATAAGATCCATGGCAGATTATTATTCCTTACTCTATATTCGTGATCTCATTCTCTCGTCCGAATCACCAATGTAAATCATCACCTCTAATTTCATATCCCTTTTACTTTATCATCATCAATTTCACACCCAAATATAACAGATCTATGTCTCTTTAGTACAAAAAAGTGAATCAAGAGACAAAGAGATAGATCGAGAGAGAGAGAAATAACGAGGGTCATCACCCATTTTGTGCAACTTCAGTTAGAGAGATAGAGAGAGAGAGAGAGAAATCCGACGACGCTTGCGGCAAAAAGATCCGGCGACGCTTGCGGCAAAAAGATCCGGCGACGCTTGCGGCAAAGAGTTCTGAGTTTTCTGGTTTTGATGTTGAAAGAGAATATAACCCTAGGTTTTTAGAGTTCTTAGGGTTTTAGTTCTTTTATTTTTATTGGCCCGACAGGTTAAAAAACAAAAAGAAATGAATTCTTTATATTAATCAAGGGTATACATGTAATTTTAGTTTTTTCAGACTTTATAATTCAGATGTACAAAACAAACATCTAAATTCATTCAATTCAGATTCAGCCAATTCAGTTCAGCCAATTCAGATTCAGCCGATTCAGATTCAGACATAAATAAAAAAACAAACAGCACCTTAGTCTTTTTGTTTTGTAAAAATTTAGACTAGCTCAAAGTTGATTAGGCCTAAATAAATTTGTAGAAGTTCTCCATTGAGAAGTAAAATTTCCAAAACATATTAATTTCACAATCCAAAGGGTAGATGATTTTTCCAACTTCTAAAGAATTTTTTTTATAAAGAACTAATAAAAATAAAAATGTCAAAATAAATTGTAAATAAAGTACCCAAATGCAATTCCAATACCACACGTGACAAATAAAATAAAAAATGAAAACCAAAAAAAGGAAAGAGATGACTTTTGGTAGGACGAAAGGAGGAGCACTCAGAAGGAGAGCATAAAAAAAGGTTTGCTCATTCACTAAGCCATCAATTATCCTGTCTTACCCATTTAAACCAGTATATCTTATGGGGCCTATTAAATATCTCATATAAAATGTTAAAAGAATTTTTGATTTGGCTCCTAATTTGTGACCAACAAGCTCGTTTGCTCCGTAATTGTCAGACAAAAGATTTTACTCCAGTGACAACCTAACCCTCTATTTTTGCTCAAATTTTTTTCTCGCTTTCAGATGCATTTAGTCACATACTTCGAGTAGGGGGTCGAAACGAGTTGTCAAAGTCCAAATGTATCTTTCGAAGACCGTTGTTTTTTAACATCCTAACAAATTTTCGAGACATCCAGGAGATTTCGAGTGGAAAAATCTCTAACGACCCTTACCACAAGCAGATCTAGATGGCTAACAGACTGTTATTTCTAACGACTCTTGCAAAAGCTTATCTTTTCCTCCTGCCTCCACCACCTTTAGCAACCACCACAACTATCCCCCCTTTCTATCTCTTCTCACTATTCATGCAAAAAGAAGAATAAAGAGGATAAAAAAGTAATGGGACTTGAGTAACCAATATTTTTCCACCCAAAACTTAAACGTTTCAGAGACATTTTAAGATTTCCTAAAACCGCGCCATTTTATCAAGATTTTTTTTTGAGAAATCGACTACGATCTACGTTAGTCGTTACAAGACATTGATACACTAGGAAGATCTGGTGAAGTCGTTACATGACATTAATACATCAGGAAGATGTGATGAGTACGATAACTGCCTAAGTTCAACATTAATGAAAGAGGTCTAAAATCCAACAACATGCAAGAGGTCTAAAGTCCGACAAATTTATTACATCATTTACACTTTTAATAATCCAATTCAATAAACCATAGATCTACCCTCTGTGAAAATAAAACCTGATACCTCCAGTATTTTTTGAGTTTATGTCAATACTTTCAACCACTTAGACAAACAAGTGTCGACATTAGCAAGGTTAAAATGGCATACTACTCACAAATTAGGCCTAAAAATGAACTTCTATTGAGGGAGAAAGTGGAGAGAGAAAGTGTGGGGAGAGAGAGAGAGAGAGAGAGAGAGAGAGGAGAGTAGGGGGGCGCACTATTGATGAGACGGAATCCAGAATAACACAATAACATGGCCGTGTCATCAGAATATATCAATTTGGGTGCGCCGCAACTGGTTTCACCACCCTCCCCAATTTCAATTCCATTTCTACCTTCTTCTCTTTTTTAGGGTTCAATTTCTTCCATTTCCTTCAATTACAGGTAAGATTTTCTCATACCCATCTTCCACTAGATCAGAAATTACTATTACAATCCTCTCTTGTTTACTTTCTTCAGATTAAATATAATTACCCATCTCAAAATTCTTTCAAATCGAAATGAAAGTCAAATGGGGTGAAGAGTTTGGGGAAATCGAATGGATTAGTAATATAATTAATTTTAGTAGTTTTTTGGTTCATGGGTTCTCGATTATTTGTCTTGAAATTTGGGAAAGTTTGAATTTTTAGTTGGATATTTTGTTTTGGGTTGATTGCTATTGAACTTAAAAATCCCACCTTTTATTGATTTATTTGATTTTAGATGGATAGAATAGAATATGGATTATGGAGATGAAATTTTTGACTTATTTTGAAATGATTGTTTTTGTTTAATGATTCGCATGAATGTTTTCTTTGGTTTAGAAGTCACTCTTTTTTAGAGTAATTTGTGATTATCTTTAGGAACCAGAGATGTTTATGGAGTCTGATGAGAGCTTGGGGAATTGAGCGTATATGCAGTAAATGATTTTTGTCAATATACAGATATTAGAGTAGTCGGATACTGACTCTATATACGATTAAGTCGAATTGAATTCGTCTATGTAATCTAGGCAATGGTTCCCTTGGAAAAAGAGCAGCTTCATCATGTAATTTCAATAGATTAAAACTTTCTTGTAGTGTTCATTGTTTTCGATAGTTTGTGATAATAATTTCATTCGGGACGATTTTCGTTCTGGCTGTTTAGTTTTCAGTTTACAGATACAAGAACCTTTGACAATTTTGTGATTATTGCTTGGAAGGTAGGTTTTACTATGAGGGCTAATCACATAGCGAAGGATATAGCTATTGATTAGTGAAGACCAGAATTGAAGCTTGTGTTTAGTTGATAGTCAGTTAGTTGACGATATTTGGCATTTCTTGGTGGTATATGGGAAAAGATGGAGGCGAGACCTGTTTTATCCATGCAACGATCGAACACGAAACAACTAACAAGTGTTGGAGTTTCGGGGTCAATGTCATCGCCCTTCACATTAATTCCTGTTTCCTTGGAAGGTAAATATCCGAAACTGGTGAATGGGCAACAAGTTCGCTCTGAAAGAGAAATGATGACAAATATGTCAAATCCCATGACCTCATATGCAACTTCATTAACCTCCAACGGCGAAGTCGCAGGACATATGTTTTCATCAGCTTCGGGTTACTCTACGGATCTTCATTTTTCAGATCTGTCAGCCCATGAGAGGGATTCGAGAAATGTCCCCTTTATTTCGCAATCATCTAATAATGGGTCATCTTTGCCATTAAATCAATTTCACTCTGGACTTAATTCTACGGCGTCGAGCCATTATACAAAAGAAAACAATGATGTTGCATGGGGTTCGGATCCGTTGGATGAATTACTTGACTTTGCAAATAATTTACCCATCCAGTCTATCCAGAGCAGTCAATTGGAGAGCAATAGTGTGGGTGGTATCGGAGGTGAGGACCCAAACAAGCGAAACGAGTGGCAAGACTGGGCGGACCAGCTAATTAGTGGTGATGACTCTTTAGGTCCAAATTGGAGTGGGCTTCTAGTTGACACCAACGTCGCAAACCCTGAGCACAAGGTTGGGCTTCTTTGTTTAGCTTGAAGGAATTAGGTTAATTTTATCTAAAGCAAGACGACTTCATTATAATAGTGTATCAAATCAATTCTATCGCTTATGCTTGTTCTCTATCTTTTTCTTATTAGACAACATACCCGGTGCCCCAACCATCTGCAAATAACTATGTACACCAGACCCAAACTCATCAGCAGCCTCCTGCTCATTCTGGGGAGCTATGTGTTGTCGCTAGCCCCTTGTCCTCAGCCAGTGGTTCCGCCTCAAACAAGCCTCGAATGCGTTGGACACCTGAACTTCATGAGCGTTTTGTGGAAGCTGTTAATCAGCTTGGTGGTAGTGAAAGTAGGTTTCCCACGAGCCTCAATTTACTTCCCCGACTTCATTTTGACCAGAGTAAAATAGTTTCTGCTTTCTTGTATTGAAAAGTTATTCTGACCTATAGGAGCTACTCCCAAGGGCGTGCTGAAACGAATGGCAGTTGAAGGTTTAACCATCTATCATGTAAAAAGTCACTTGCAGGTGAATGCTCGTTCTCTTTTTTCTCATTATAATTTTTTTCTTCGCTATTTCTTGCTTTGACGGATTAACCTTTTCTTGAATTGCAGAAATATAGAACGGCACGTTACAGACCAGAGCCGACAGAAGGTAATTTTTTTTTCTTTTCTTAGTGTTGTCGCTTTATGCTAGTAGCCTAGTACCTTTTTGTTATTGCAAACTATAAAGTCATCTACTATACGAAGATGTGCTGTTTTTAGTTCACTTCTTAAGTCCATTTTCTGCTAATGTGTAACCTGTTTGGCTGCTACTGAAACATGGTTCACAGTAGTTCTTCTAAATTTGGATTTCTTATAATTATGTAGGGAATACGGAGAAAAAGATAACTCTTGACGAAATATCTACTCTGGACCTGAAAACGTAAGTTGGCCCCAAACTTTGTTATAAATGGAACGTTTATGACCTTTACTAACATTCACGTCAATTCACCTGCATTTTCTTGTGGTCGGGACTGCATTTGTTTCGCGTGACTGCATTTGTTTCCTTAGAGAAAATGATTATCAACAACAAAAGGGTATAGGATCGCAGTTCATTCACATGCTTATCAAGTCAACCAAAACGACATTGAAAAAATTGAGCTCAAAAGCTTAAGCTAGATGAAGCTGCTGACTGAACAGGAGCTAGAAATTCCGTATTGTCATGGTCGGTTGTGGTTCTCGAGAAGTTCATGAAAACATTAATTTCTGTGTGAAAATATCCTTATTTCCTTCCTGGTAAAAAATCTCTTATAAGTGGGTGACTGCTAAAGGAACTTGTTGACATTGATTTGTGAGATAGTCACAGTTTCATAGTTCTGGATGAAATTGTCAATAAGATTTGATGACTTTCACTGGATTCGTGATTTATATCATTAACTAGCTTGTGGGTCATGCTTTATATGTTTACATGAAACAATATTGTATTACTTAACTGATTGAGCATGTAGTTTCTAAAGAGATGACTCGGTTTGGAAGTACAGGGGTATTGAGATCACTGAAGCATTACGATTACAAATGGAAGTTCAAAAGCGGCTGCATGAACAACTTGAGGTATACATTAAATTTCAAGTATTAATCTATTTACTGGTCTACTTAGTGGTTTTGACTCAATTTCTGGCCTAGTTAAATGATCGAACGACTTATGGTTAATGGATGGCTAAAAGACATCAGTTATCATGTCTGTCACTCTGTCAGTCTGTCTAACTATGTCTGAGAATTTGGCTTTTAGATGAAGCTAGTTTTTCACGTATATTTGTTGTATCTTTATGCTAAAACTACAGAGTTAAATTTTTTTTTTCGATCTACTTCCCCAGATTCAAAGAAATCTACAGTTGCGAATAGAAGAACAAGGAAGGTATCTACAGATGATGTTCGAGAAGCAATCCAAGACAGGTACTGAAAAACTCAAGGCGTCTTCATCCGCTCTGGATGAACCCTCTGCCCAGTCATCGGAGCAAGTTCAGCATTCCCCGTCCAAAAATGACGGAGAAGGATCGGAAACAGACACAACAAATGGGCTGATGAGTGCTAATCCGATACCCGACGAGAGCTTACAGAAGTTGGAGGGGAAACAAAAGGAAGCTTCAGAAGATCTCCAACAAGATGCTAATGGCAGCACCATGGCTCCACCAGCAAAACGTGCCAGAGTCAATGATATAACTGTTTCATCATCTAACTGACAAACGAGAGGTAACGATCATGAAAGATCTTAATTAAATGATCTAAAGAGATTATATGTTGATTATACACAAAAGAATGAATGTTTAGAATTTGATATGGCTCTTTTCATATTGAGCAATGACTTGTACCTTCTCTGTCAGTTTTTAGTTAATAAATTAGACTTCCTGATTTATGCCAATGATTTTTAATGGGTGAATTTGAAGCTGGGGAAGACAGAATTTTTTGTATATGTGCATCCACAGTGAAGAAGAGTAAGCTTATTTCGTATTGTGTATTGTATTACGCTTCCAAGAACCGAACCTGACCCCAAAATGGGTAAACTCAGACACAAGGAAGAACTGAAACCGACCCGATAAGAGAACGAGACTATTTTCATGTATTTCTCTCCTTCAGATTTACTTGTCAAGTTTGGTTTGGTCTCAAGGTATTAGTCGATTTTTGAAGTATAAATACACATGTAAACTTACATCACACCCAAGAGAGGGGTTCGTTTTAACCCAATAGCCCAATTTATCGGTCCTTTGGCGTGGCTAAGAAAAACAGGACCAGGTGCGAAGTTTTATTGTCATTCGATAATACAAGACAAAAAAGAAATTCTTTTACCATATTAACAAAAAGGATGTTTGTAGAAAATAATAGGAAAACATGAATAGCTCGTTTGATTGTATCGTTACAAAACACGTTTCTAATACTAAAGATGAAATCTACCACCAAGGGTAGTGTCTATTTTTTCTTATATATCCAACTTCTTCATTTATCTGACTAAAATATATGAAACTAAACATTCTAAAATCTGATTCGAGTCTCATTGAAATTGTGTCAGGCGATTGCAAGCAACCATTTCATCCTTGATGTTTGGGCCTATAAATGAACCACACAGACACAAGTACCCTAACCACAAAATCAACTCCCTTTAACAACCCTCAATAGACCGACCAGCCGACCGACCAATTTGATGTAAATTATGAATCTAACGGCTGAAAATAAAAGATGTTGTTTCACTCACTAAATAAGTAGGTGTACAAAACTATCACTCTTGATTAATCTATTTTAGTCTTGATCTTGCTTGCGTTCCCTTTTCTTTGTGCCCTAATTCCTTGAAAAAGGGCAAACTTCTTTTTCGCAGTCGTCTTCTTCGTTGATTTCAGAAGAAAATTAAGGTTGTGATGGAAACTGAGGCGGAGACTGGAGTTGCAGTAGCAGCTGAGGTTGTGGCGGCGCCGGAAGAAGCGGTGGTGGCGCCTGAAACTAAGAAACTGAGTAATAGATTGGATAGAAAATGGACGATTTGGTTTGATAATCAGTCGAAACCAAAACAAGGCGCTGCTTGGGGTAGTTCTCTTCGTAAACTTTATACATTCGAAACTGTTGAAGATTTCTGGTGGTAAGTTCAATCTTAACCTCTTTACCTTTAACATTAGAACAAAACCCTAGTAAAGATCTCACCTTTTTGTGTATATAATCATAAAAGTGAATCGATTTGATTAGAAACGTTAATTTTGTTGTATTTGGATCTTTTGATGTTGTGGGTATCCTTTAATTTCTGGGTTTATTTCAATTTTAGGGCTTCTCCCTTATATCTGGTTGGTTATTTGATTTGTTATATTTTTTATGGGGTTTTCATCTCAAATTGGTTGAGTACCTTGAGTTTTCTTTATGTTGTTCTTTATATTTATGGGTTATTATGTTTTGTCAGTCTAGGGTTTCTTATGGTTACTATTACATACTAGGGTTGCTTATTTCATTATCCCTTAATTTCATAACTTGGTACATGATTTAGGTTTTATGTTTCTTATGGTTACTATTACGCTATGGGACATTTATCCACTGTTTAGATCTGTTACGATGAGAGACATGACCGTTTTCGGAAGTTTGGGTTAAGGACTGAACTTTTCTTCTTTTCGCAGTTTGTATGATAACATAGTTAAGCCAAGCAAGTTGACTGGAAATGCTGATTTTCATCTGTTCAAAGATGGGATCGAACCCAAGTGGGAAGATCCTGAATGTGCCTATGGAGGAAAGTGGTCCGTTGTGGTCAGCAAAAGGACGACACTGGATTCGATGTGGCTTGAGACTGTAAAGATGTCAACTTTATTTTCTTCTATTCAATATTTTGTGGCTATGTTTTCTCCTTTTGATGAGGTTTTGACTGTAATTTATGGTTTTCCATGTAGTTGATGGCTCTGATTGGAGAGCAGTTCGATGATGGTGAAGAAATCTGTGGAGTAGTGGCGAGTGTACGTCAGAGGCAGGACAAGCTTGCGTTGTGGACTAAGACAGCATCCAACGAGGCTACCCAGGTTGTTATTTTTGCTTAATATATGTTTAATTGCATTATATCGTAAAGTATGTAACAACATAGCATGGGAGCCTGTACGAGTTGTAGGATATGCTGAGTGAAAAATGTCGAAATAGGGACATGGACACATGGTTATACACTTATACATAATATGCGAGGTTAAGTATGAAGTAGCTCACTAGCTCATACAGTAGTTCACTAGCTCATACAGTAGCACCAAATTTGACACAAGTGAAGCTAGCGGAGCCAAAGTTCTGATTTCAATATATCCTATATACTGACAAATAATAATTTGTTGATGATTGATGAAGAACTTGAATAAGTGAAGGTGTAGCTACCGAAGTGGATCTTTCACTGTCCACGAAATATTCCACCTTGTTACGAGAATGTCGGCTCTTTGAGAACAATTCCTTTCAAAAACTAGATTTAGAATATTTATCGGATTTTATGGTTTGTAATAAACTGTATAAATACTTTTTATGTTATGTAGATGAGCATTGGGAGGAAATGGAAGGAGATTATTGATGTCAATGACAAAATCCAATACGGCTTCCATGTGAGTGCCATTTAATACTGTCCACGAACATCTGATTCTGCTCAAATTTCTTTTTGCATGAACCAACTCCATTTACTCGTTATTGCAGGATGACGCCAAAAGGGAAAAATCCGTGAAAAGTCGATACTTTGTATGATCAGTTCTGTTGCAACTCAGAATCATCGAACGTTGCTATGGTCATTTCTTTTCGTGTTTTTATTTTCGACAAAGAACATCGGTGCTAGATATGTTTACACCACAAATCATGGATGTATTGAGTTAACCTTGACTTAAATTTTGGTTTTTGATGTTATAGTATGAATTATCTTTCGCCTTTTCTCTTTATCATGTATTATTTATTGCCAATGGAGAGACTAGTTTCGAGTTCTAAACTAACTTGTCGAAAGACCATTTCCTGGTTTGGAGTTTGAATAGTTGGTTTCTGTGTTATTTCTGACTCGGCATTGGACAGCCGGTTTCCTGCTTCTTGTCTATCTATTGAACACATGCAAGTTCATTCCACGATTGCCAAGTCTATGGAATGCCTGATAATCCATTGATCGAACACAGGAGGCTGTCAAAATAAGGTAAATTCCGGTCTTTGAGCTCATTATGTATGAAACATGAAAGCTTCAGTTTTTTTGTAGTAGTGAAGTATTAGAAGATATTAGAACTTTAAGTTTCTGTATTTTGCAGCATAGACGGGTTAATGGTGAATGGCCAAGCCTTCCTAATTGCTGTACTTTGATGGCATCCGAAGAAGATGAACTAATGAAGGTTAGGTTTAAACAACTAGAGATTACAAAAATTTAAGGGAAACAAAAATGAGAAAGATTTATATTATCTGATAATCAAGCTAAAAACCCAAGTTCCTCACCATTTTTCTTCGCCAATCGAATAATAAATACCTGCGAGTGCAAGGCAATGGCTCTGCCTTGAAGTTGATTAAACCTTTTATTACTGACTATGTCTCTGGTTATAACCACGATTGATGCAAAACGACTCTTCCCTTTGTTAATGTTTTTCATTATGGGGTTTGACCGAATTGGCTTAGCTACTCGAACCCTTGTTGGAACTAACAAACTATAATGTTCTCCTTGTAATGAAGGATGGTAAACCTCCCTTTAAAATTCTAACTGTATAGTACTATTTATTACCTTAACTACTTATTACATTCCCAATCACTCTAAGATAAATAACAATAATATTATATAGATATTTTAAGTCTTTCTTAGAAACTTTGAAAATGCTATAGAAATTTTAAAAACTTATTATTTAGTACTTATTTAGCTATATGTTATGATGACTAATTCGGTTGACTGACTAGTTTTCGATTGATCAAGCGTTTATTTAAGTCATACGAGGATCAAGCGCTTTTTTAAGGTTTGGTCGAGTCGCACGAGTACAGATTACCGAAAAATAAAACAATGCAGCTTATGTTTCTACACAAAGGTTTTTGTGATTAACAAAGTTTGAATAGATTGTAGTTTTTCTAATGTAAAACAAAAAGTTCTCTAATGAAAATAACGGATGCAGTTTACGTTGTTTGTAGTCTCACTCTCTCAATGTTTTGGTGAAAGGGAGTGTCATTTCTCGAACCCTTCATTTGTTTTTTCGGACGCATGATCCATCTAGAACCTCGACCTTCGTCTGGAAAACAAGACGATATTCGTCTGGATTTCAACGAACGAAACTTAGGGAGAGAGGGAGAAAGAGAGAGAGAGAAAGGCATAAAGACGGATCGAGAGAGAGAGAGAGAGAGGCATAAAGAGGGATTGAGAGAGAGATGAGAGAAGAGGTAGAAGAGAAAAGAATTGTGGTGAGAATAGTTGAGAGTGAGCGAGAGTAAGAGAGACGACAGAAGAGGTAGAAGAGAAAAAGAATTGTGGCAAGAGTAGCGGGTGACATGAGAACAATGGTGCGTTTGGGGGAAAATATTTGATTTCCCCTCTCTTTGATTTTTCTTACCTGGAAATTTTCTTGTTTGGGTGATACAAAATAAGGAGGCCACTGATCAAGTATGAACATTTTTGAACTACTGAGCAAATCTCATCAAAAAAAAAAAAAACTACTAAGAGCATCTCTAGTGGATAACTCAAAAAATGGTTATTTATCTTATATGTCAGGTTGCAATTGTGATTCTCACTCTTAGATCATCTCCAATGGGACAATCAAACTCTAACACTTAAAGTGCCACTTAGAATTTTTAGTGATATCAAATGTAAGTGCTATGGCGTTTGTTTTCCATTGGTTCTAAGTGCTTGATTTTAATTTTTATATTAATTCTAAATGTTATAAAAATGAAAAATTGTCTGTTTTAACCCTGGTGTATTTACACATTAGCATTTTATACCAATTCCTAATAAGTTCGTTTGTTTAGGTAAAAGAAAATTACGATTTACGAATGTTATGTCAAAAATAATAATCGTAAATAATTAAGAATTATGAAGGTGAAAGAATTTAATTGTATCATGGAGTTTGGGTGTTCCATGATTAGTGAAGGAAGAGATGTTAAAAAAAATTTAAGAGGTAAACTTAGGTGAATGATGAGTGAAGATAGAGAAGAGTCATAGCGAAAGCCATAAAAAGATTTTGTATTTATCAATTGTTTAAGATTTCCTTCTTAGTTAAAATTATATTGGTAATTACAATATTAGGAGAATATTTCAACAAAAAAAATTACAATATTAGGAGAAGGATAGAAATGTCCTTTTTAGCACTTACAAAGTAAGTGCAGAATAATAAGCTCCAACTTGGAGCTTACTATTTTGCACTTACTTTGCCACCACTTAGAAGTGATTTTCACTTATTAAGTGAAAAAACAAACGACCTAAAATTGCCGGCCCGCACTTAATAAGTGAAAATCACTTAATAAGTGCAAAAATCAAACACCCTCTAAGTGTCACTTTAAAATTTAAACCAACGTATACTTTTTCTTTTCAACTATTTTTTCCATATTCAATTTAAGAGTGACACGTGTATTAAGTGGAGGGATTTTAGAGATCTCCATTGGAGATCAAAAAATTTGGAGTGTCTATGTATTGACACTTAGGAAAGAGAATCTTCATTTGACACTTGACAACTAGATTTTAGAGTTTTTGTTAGAGTATCTCATTGGAGATGCTCTTAGGTGGCGAAAATAGAAATCCTCGACGTCTTTTTTTTGTCTCCAGTACAAAACTTCAAACTCTTTATTTACTTATGTGGCATAGTTATTTTTGAAAATATAATCAGTTATTTAGAAAATGTAGAAGACTCGATTTCTATTAGTTGAAAATCAATTATTCATGAGTTGTACAATTAGGGATATCTAGAGAGGACACTCAACACGTCATCTTAGAGATCCAAGTAGAGTGTTGCATTAGAAAAATTCTAAAATCATATGTGACACTCTGAGTTTTTAAAATTGAGTATTGTTGGAATCGGAGCCGATTTAGGATCGGTTCGGATAGTCAAAATCAAGATATGGACACACCATTGTGTTCGTCTCGTCGAGCTCTTCAATTTAGAATCAAGAATCGCTCCAATCCGATTCCGGATGAATGAGATATTCTCGATCAAAGTTTGACGGAGTTATGACTTGATTTAGGCGCTAAGTGGGCTCAATTCGGGATCATCCTACGGATGACGTTCATTCCTCCCTTTGCACCCTCGATCCAACATATCTTGCTGAACCGTCACTTCCAGAGTGCAAACCGTCACCAATAGTGTCCCAAATCCAACAGACACGTCCCTAAAGCATGTATCCATTCAATTCCTATTTATATGACCCAATACAACTCCAAATTTAATTCTGTTTTTTCTATGGATTTCTCATTAGTAAGAGTATGTTTCAGAGTACTTTAGGCAAAATATTTCATCCAAATTCATGAGTCAATTCATCAAAGAAGTTTATAATGCTTGGTTAAGTTCGTCCGCTTTCAGACATTCTTCATCGTCAGACTGAAAGGTAAAGCCGTTGTATCCTGGGAGACAAACACCGTACTGGTTTTGGTACTAATACCAGGGTGTTCACTGTCTTAAGGAAAAAGACAACTTGCCTCGGCTATTTCTATCATACATAAGTTTGCATTTTGATTTACGGTAATCATTTCTATTTAATTTTATTGTGTTAGATACCCTATGAACAACAATCTTAAGACAGTGAAGCCCACAGCATATATATATATATGTTTCGATTTTAACACAATATTATATTTTGATTTAAGTATGGCATTAATTATTGTAACCTTATACAAATTAGAATGCTGAGTCTGCCAAATTTTATAAGTATATATGATATTGAATCATGATGAGATTTTCGGTTATAGAAAATTGAATTAAGTCAATCTTGAAGTTCAAAATTAGGAGTTTGGACGTTCTTAATTTTCAATTTTGATAAATGAAATACATCTCTTACATAACTTTCTGATTTCATTATGCACGCAAACTGCTTGATATAATGCTCATAAGGACTACTGTTAATTGTTTATCACTCCTAGGTGTAAGTTTTTGTTCAAACTTGTCGGAATTATATGATAAACCAGTTCGCTTGATTCATGAACCGGCCAAATCATTTGATCAAAATTGTGCCATAATAACCTTTCTTTGTATATGCAGACCATGTAAATTTAATTTATGGCATGACAATCTAGCGTAGGTTGTAAATTACGAGAGCATATCTAGTTGTAGTATAATGGTTAAACATTGATATATAACAAACCAGAACGTTCTTCGGTTTGGTGCACGGTTGAATAATAGATATATTAGTTCTTTATACGTGTTGTATTGTTTTGCAAATTTGATAGGACACAGTTGTGTTCAATATGAAAGGTCGTATCCTTTTAATTCATTAGAAGTTAACGGATCAAGATTTTTTTTCACTGTTTGCTTTTCAAAATGAAGGAGAAATAGTGTTATTCAACCAGAATATGTTAAATGAAACCCTAGTTGTCACATATACTTGAGGAGTAGATTAGTCTGTTTATATTATATATAAAAGGCTCATTCTTGATCAGGTTGCATAAAATGTTACTGATATACCAATATGTTACCTTGACAATAACAGTGTTATTTAGCGGAAAAAAGAAACCGTTACGATAGTGAGGTTTAGATATTTTATGAAATGCCTAGGAAGCAAGACTTGGTGTGAATATCAGGAAGAAAAAGATACAATTGTATTGTATATATAAGTGAAGAATTCAAATGGTACTGTCATACCATGTTATAATCTCACTTCAATCGATACAAAATGGATCGTAAAACCGACCCATTATTTTGTAGAAAGAGTTGGTGAAGTCTTCTTGTAATACTTGGAAGTATGATTTACATAAATAACCAACTTACTCATAACACTGAGAAAAGTCTTCCTGAGAAGAAACCAATTGATTTTGGTACACATGTGTTTGTCATAAGACCATGGTTATCATCCATTGGCTACCACCATGAAAAGTAAATAGTTGCAATATTGTTCTCATATGCCACATCGTGACATTGGGGCATCTTATGTCTTTGTATGAAAGTAATTTTTAAATGTTACAAAGCAACTAATATGGACTGTTAATGGATGACACCATTATGCTACCAATTTCTTTGATATTTTAAGAGGTTGTTATGGTATTGTGACTTTGTAAATTGTTTTGTTGAAAGAGAGAAAACAAAAAAAAAGTGATTTGATAATCAGACGAATTACTGTAATTCAAGTTTTTCCATCACTTTCTAAGACTGCAACTATTCTCAAGTAGTTGTCATTGGGTTGCATCTCATCCTATAAGTACCCTTTCATCAAAAGGTGAAACACTGCTTCTCGTAGAAATAAACCATATTTTGTTGCTACAACTGAAACCCTAGTTTCGCAGATGCTGTGTATGGTTTTAATACTTGGGAAGATGAGAGACCACTGAATTTAGAGTTAACAGATGAAATACAATGTTTCTATTTCAACTCAATTAAGTTCTTCTTGAAACTCTTTGATCAGAAAGCGATAAACCCCTAATAGCTATTTGGTGGGGGAATCATATTAAAGATGTAATACTCTTGAAGGTCTCTATGAGAATTATGATCTTCATTATCATATTCAAGGTACTATTTGTGTTAAGGTTGCTGCCCTGATGGAGATGACTTGAATGTGAAACAGAGATGCATTAAAAACGCAATTGAGTCTTCTAGAAGACCAATTTTGATATCCCTTAATTTTTTTTTTTTGGAAAAAAAAAATGATGGTAAAGGTTGAGTTTGCTCACTTTATGCTATTTAACTGTATAAATCGAAAAATGATGGTAAGGGTTACGATAAGGGTATTTTGGAAGGAGTGTGAAAAGGCACTTCAATTGAGAACTCAATGAACCTATCCAAGGAAAGTTAGTTACTTCTGGTGGATGGGAAAACCCAATAGGTGTGGAATTCCCACTTTAATTCTGAACAATAAATTTAACAAAATCATGGATCGAAAAATAATTGTTTATGAAGAAAAGAGCAAAAGTCTTCATATCTAATTATTTATGTAGTGAGAGATACTGATCATAGTAATTGATGGATGTCAAACTCTCTTAGAAATGAGAAAGGTGATTAGTATTCTCATTTTACTAGCAAATTATGCTACCATTCTTATGAAAGTCTAAAAAGCGAAATCTCAAAGAGTAAAGGATAATCTCCTTAAAATATATTAAAGAAAGCATTCGACATGGTCCGTCGGATAGAGTGAAAAAAAACTCAAAACACCCCAAATTGAGTTGGGGTATGATGAAGACGACAAAAAGTCTCAAGAACTAGACTAGTTCACTCCAAAATACACCAATATAGGTATTGATCCTAAAGAATGGTGGAACATCACATCACATGTGTTGTGATAAAAGGGTGTTATCCAAATTCGAGGTAGTACTCGAAGAATAAGAGGTCGAGAGAATATACTTATCTCTCATCCAGACCATATATGAAGGTGTTCATGTTTTTAATTAACAATCAGGAAGGGATACACTTTAGTATCTAAATAGAAACCCATATGAATCTGTGGGAAAGATTTTAAGAATATTTTTGTAATAAACGAGAATTTATCGGATACCCTAGAAATGTGGGGGGAGATACTCCCAAAATATCTCTCTAGTACCCTATATGAAGAAATGGAAGATTTCATCTAATTCAATAAATGAGAGAACATACTCTTATGCGGGGGGGAACCGAGAAAGAACTGGAAGGCGTATGAAGTGATACTCTATCTATACTCTGAATTTTATATATAGACACGTAAGAAATAAATGGCATAAAGTTCTCCAAATTCTCCTTTATGAATGTATCTTCATAAAGACGCTTTCGAAACCAAAACTGGCCAAAAAGAAAGCTTGGTCGATAAGGTTTCATGAACTAAGAACTATAAATTGGAAAAATTCTAGTGAATATCTATATAAGTGACATTTAGTTGATATCACTTAGAATATTAAGAGGGAAAAAAATGCGTGGAAAGATCTTCTCTTTCTAATCCTAAATTTAGTAACGAGATTCAGTTACATATCATCTGTTCAAGGAAACAGGCGTTACTATTTAGGAATAGATTAGAGTTTGAAAAAAAAAATGATGATTCCGATATTTTCCGGATTGAAGAGTTGCTTGCAATTGATAAACTCAAAGGACTTAATTGAACCGAGTAAGGTAAAAATACCACTTAAGGACCACGAAAACTTAAGTACTTGAATTTCAACAAATTCAAGAAAGAGGTAAATGAGTTATAAATAGTTCTTACGTATCTGAGAAGACTCGTATGATTTGGTTGTACATATCATAACCGAAGGAAAATGAAAATATGTTGACAACTTGTATCTCAGATACAAAGTCTAATAGTAGATTTAAAAATCACTAAGGGCTACGTTATCACAAAATTCCTCAAAAGGCAGACGTGCATAGTTGGACCGACAATGTAATCCTAAAGGCCTTGATGGATTCATTGCTCTGGAGAAAGCAAGGAAGTAGGTGAAACTTCCCGGAGGATATTTGTTTGTGATTTAAGCCAGTGCACGCAATAAACCTAAATAGTTGTTGCGTAGATATTAAATACGGTAAGTTTGGAGAATTAAGAAAAATAGACTAGTACCGTAAAATAATCGCTCTCAAGGAATGCATAAATTAGAGTTATGTTAAATCCTAATTTACCTGGCGGATCGGTATAGAACAAGGGTAAACGAGAGAGCAAATTTGCATTATCGAGGGGAATGGGGCGAAAACGCCTAAAGTAAATGAGTAAAGGCATAGTGAAACCCTACCTAGATGACTGGAGATCCCACGATCAAGGTTCAAAGGGCAACTGAAGCCATATCCTGACTCGCCAGTAACACTGAAAAAAGATTTATCTTTCCCATTCCTAGGATGAAATCAGTGTTGCATGCATTGTTGAGGTTAAGCTTAAAGCTTTTAATGCATCCGAAAAATTTAGAATAAAAATAAAAATGTTCTATAAGGAAGGTATAGCAGCATACCTAAGTAGGAAACACCTATATGTGTGGGAATTGGTGTCGGTTCTATGAGAAGGTCGTATTAGGCTGACTTCTCTAACGCACACACGAAACCAGGAAAGTTCATGACCGCAAAGAACACAAACGAGAACTTAAACAAGTAAGGGACTAGCTGTTTGTTAATTATATTTGGTTTACAGTTACTAGGACCCAGTTCAAGACTAACAGTTCACTGTCGTCCTTGTAAACTTGATAATTATCAATAGGGAAGGTTCAAAGCTTAAAAGCCACCTTCATCCGATGCAGCAAAATTTCGCATATAAACTTCTATTCCGTGTCAGTTTATAAGTCTAGTAATTATGTTACATAGGAAATCTCGCATATTCATTCATGTGGGGGATTGTTGGAATCGGAGCCGATTTAGGATCGGTTCGGATAGTCAAAATCAAGATATGGACACACCATTGTGTTCGTCTCGTCGAGCTCTTCAATTTAGAATCAAGAATCGCTCCAATCCGATTCCGGATGAATGAGATATTCTCGATCAAAGTTTGACGGAGTTATGACTTGATTTAGGCGCTAAGTGGGCTCAATTCGGGATCATCCTACGGATGACGTTCATTCCTCCCTTTGCACCCTCGATCCAACATATCTTGCTGAACCGTCACTTCCAGAGTGCAAACCGTCACCAATAGTGTCCCAAATCCAACAGACACGTCCCTAAAGCATGTATCCATTCAATTCCTATTTATATGACCCAATACAACTCCAAATTTAATTCTGTTTTTTCTATGGATTTCTCATTAGTAAGAGTATGTTTCAGAGTACTTTAGGCAAAATATTTCATCCAAATTCATGAGTCAATTCATCAAAGAAGTTTATAATGCTTGGTTAAGTTCGTCCGCTTTCAGACATTCGAAGTACCTTCATCGTCAGACTGAAAGGTAAAGCCGTTGTATCCTGGGAGACAAACACCGTACTGGTTTTGGTACTAATACCAGGGTGTTCACTGTCTTAAGGAAAAAGACAACTTGCCTCGGCTATTTCTATCATACATAAGTTTGCATTTTGATTTACGGTAATCATTTCTATTTAATTTTATTGTGTTAGATACCCTATGAACAACAAGTATTGCATCAGAGATGCTCTAATAAGGACTTGAGAGGTCATAGTCTCATAGAGTCAACGTCGTAAGTGTTAACACAGACGGGTACATGCTATTGGTTAAAATTAAGCTTTTATAACTTTCAAAATTTCTGCCTTCCTGGTGGAATTTTCATATTTGACTCTTCATTTCTCTTCTTTCTTTCCTTCAACCTATTTTTAATATCTCTTCCTTGAAATTTAATTAACAAATGAGTAAGTTTTGTCACATAAATCAAATCCTTCGATACTAGAGTTATGTTCATTTGACTTCCTACTTTGTGACCAACTTCTTTTTGACCCTTGTTTTTTCGTAAATTTAAACATTTTTTTTTACTTCGTCAGTTAACTTTAATAAAGATGTTATAACTACCCTGCTTGTAAATATTTTCAAATAAAATTAACTGAAAAACATTAAGCCTCCTCATCTCACCCACTTCACCACACTTCACCTCCACTTTACATCTCTCTCCACCTCACATCTCTCTCCACATACGGAAGGTCGCCGACCGAAAATTTTTCTGGCCGACAACCTTCAACCATAAAATTAAGAGTTATTTTTCAAATGACTCCCAACTTTGTGACCAGTTTTCTGCCTAGCCCCCTACTTTATCAATAATTCCCATATGACCCCCCTTTTTCAGTTACCGTTAACTTTCCATTAGCTAGTCATATTCTCTCTCTCCTCCATCTCATCTCATCTTCTCGCCACCTCATCATCTTTTCCGGCGAAGGTCGCTGGTCGGCGACCTTCAAACATAAATTTTTTTATTTTATTTTCTCTCTCCTCTCTCTATTTTTTTTTTCTTTCCTCTCTCTAGATCTGTTCTAGAGAGAGAGAGAGAGAGAAAAGAAAAAAAAAATTGGAGAGAGAAAATAAAAAAGGTTTTTTTGTTAATGTTTGAAGGTCGCCGGTCGACGACCTTCGCCAGAGAAGATGAGGCGGCAGAGAGAAGAGATGAGATGAAGGAGAGAGAGAATATGACTGGTTAACGAAAAGTTAACTGAAAAAGGGGGCTATATGGGAATTATTGATAAAGTAGGGGCTAGGCAGGAAGCTGGTCACAAAGTTGGGGGTCATTTGGAAAATAACCTTAAAATTAATCAAAAAACATTAAGCTTCCTCATCTCACCCACTTCACCTCCACCTCACATCTCTCTCCACCTCACTTCTCTCTTCTCTCGCCGAAGATCGCCGACCGCAAAATTTTCTTGCCGGCAGCCTTCAACCGTACAAAAACGTAATCTCTCTCCCCGGAGTACTTAAGAGGGAGATAAGAGAGAAGGGAGAGAAGAGAAGGAAGGGAGAGAAGAAAACAAGAAAAATCGATAAAAAAGGAAGAAAAAGAGAGAAGGGAGAGAAGAGAAAGAAGGGAGAGAAGAGAGAGAAGAAAAACAAGAAAATAGAGGGGTTATTCCCCCAACTTTGTGACCAGCTTCCTGCCTAGCCCCCTACTTTATAAAAAATACCCAGATGACGCCCTTTTTCAGTTACCGTTATAACTCTGTTAATTAGTCATCACTTCTCTCTCCTCCATCTCATTTCCTTTCTCTGCCACCTCATCTTCTCGCCACCTCATCGTCTTCACTGGCGAAGGTCGCCAACCGATTAATTTTTCGACCGGCGACCTTCAAACATAATTTTTTTTAAATATCTCCGATCTCTCTCTAAATACTCCGGCGAAGGGGGTTTCCGGAGTATTGAGAGAGGGAGGGAAAATTGGCTGGTCGACGACCTTCGCCGGTGAAAACGATGAGGTGGCGAGAAGATGAGGCGGCAGAGAGATGATGAGATGGAGGAGAGATAAGTGATGACTAGTTAACGTAGTTATAACGGTAAATGAAAAAGGGAACCATCTAGATATTTTTGATAAAGTAGAGGGCTAGGGAGGAAGCTGGTCACAAAGTTGGGGGCTATTTGGGAAATAACCCCTCTCTTTTTCTTGTTTTTCTTCTCTCTCTTCTCTCCCTTCTCTATTCTTCTTCCTCTTTTCTCTATTTTTCTTGTTTTTCTTCTCTCCCTTCTTTCTCTTCTCTCCCTTCTCTCCCTTCTCTCTTATCTCCCTCTCAAGTACTAAGGGGGAGAGAGATTACTTTTTTGTACGGTTGAAGGCTGCCGACAAGAAAATTTTATTTTGTTTCGAAATACATTTATAAGAAGAAGACAGAGAAATAAACTTTGTAATTAATTTTATTTTGAAAATAAATTTATAAGAAGGGTAATTGTGACATCTTTATTAAAGTTAACTGACAGAATTAAAAGAAAAAACTAAATTTGAGTTTACGAAAAATGATGAGCCAAAAAAGAAAGGTGGTCATAAAGTAGGGGTTAAAAGAAAATAACACTTTATACTATTTATAGCCTTTTGAACTTTCTTATTCGTAATCTTGTTTTCAACAATGCATTAATTAGTCTTAGTTTGGTATTTTTTTTTTTTGGAAGTCGACTACGATCTACGAATGTCGTTACATTTGGCACTTAATACATCATAGATGTGATAAGCTCGATAACCTCCCACTCAAACACTAACAGAACCGGGCCCATAGCCCAACAAGACATGGCCTAAAGCCCAACAACATTATTTACACCCTAATAACCCCAATTCAAATAACCAAAGATTCCACCTTCTCTGTGATTCGAACCTGGAACCTCCAGGGATTTCTGGAGTTTATGTCAACACCTTGGAACCACTTGGGCTACCAACTGTTGACTGAAAACCTAGTCCGTTTACTTTTCAACAAAAAGAATGGATGGCTCCTCCCAAACAAATTCCCATGTCTAATCATAATTTATTTAGTTGGAAGAAAGATACAAATATAGATGGGAGAATAGTCCAACAATTAAAAATGAGATGTCTAGAACAAGTCCACTGTGGAAGGGAAAACTTAGGAGAGCAACCCTAGTCACTGGGGATCCAACCGGGAAGACAAGGGACTGGGCAAATTTAAATATATTTTTAAACTCAAATGCATATAGCTAAAATATATGAAAAATATTATCGATAAAAGATTTGTTAGTCGTTGCGATCTTTGATATTCCACAAATGTTCTATAAGACTTATCTTTAATTGTGTATCAACTTCATCTCAAAAAAAAAAAAAAATTGTGTATGAACTTCTCTGCTTCTAAGTACTCGGCCAAGACAGACAAACGTTTCTTCGGCGATACCTCTCCCAAGAAACACTGGCTCTGTTGAAAGACTTCCATCAAAATCGATAGTAGCATTAGATCCTCCATTTTCGATTATCATATTATACAAATTCTAAATTTTAATTTCGAGTCAATAGTTTCATGGTTGAAAATTGAAATCAAAATCCCAAACGTACATCACACGCGTACATTATTTGTATTTGGGAGCCCCTGTTGGGAATCCGGCATTGGAATTGAAAAAGTTCAAGCGCTCTCAAAATTCAGGCTCGAACCCCTGAATTGGACTTGCTCAAAGCCTTCTCCACTCATTGCTAATTAGTTTTGAGTTGGATGACCGCAAACTTAATATGGTATCAGAAATAGGACTACGCACGATAGCTTTAAACGTCATCCGAAAAGAAAAAGGACACATGCTAGACTCAAAGAAGGCCAAACGTGGGGGAGCGCATGAGATGACGCACACAGTAGAAAATATCGTCTACTTACACAAAAAATATTTTTTTTTTGTTGAGAAACTAAATAAAAATATTGTAGTGTTGTTTTTAGAGTATCTAGTTCCTTTATAAGCATAGATGAAGTCACTAATTTTTCTTGTGGAGCTAAACAAAACTTGGAAGTAAACAACACTCAAAAGAACTAGTACCCATTATCATAGACTTAGAAGTAAACTTGTGAAGCCAAATAAGAACCACATTTTTCAACTTACATTTATTATCAACCTATAAGTATTCTGAAAGAACTAGTACCCATTATCATAAACTAAGAATCTAATCCTTTTTAGAAGCTTTAGCCATGAATATAACACAAAAGATCTTCATCTTCTTGAAATTTTTCTCCTTCTTAATTTTATCTTGTTTTCTCTCAACACAAGTTTCAGCACAAACTAAAGAAACAGAAGCTCTAACAAGATGGAAAAACAGTTTGAATTCTCATTCACTTACTTCTTGGTCTTTCACTAATGGCAGCATAACAAGCAATCATTGTAACTGGACTGGTATTCGTTGCAATAGTTTCGGAAGTGTTATCGATATAAATATTGCGAATTCAAGCTTAAATGGAACTTTAGACCAATTCAACTTTTCGGTGTTCGCAAATCTTACTTCTCTCAATCTTGATTTCAATAATCTTGTTGGTTCAATCTCATTTGAACTTGGGTTTCTTTCGAAACTCGTTTATCTTAATCTGGGTAGTAATAATTTTACATCTTCAATACCATTAGAGCTAGGAAATTTATCAGAACTTCATGTTCTTCGTCTGGGAAATAATTCTTTGAATGGTTCAATCCCATTTCAGCTTAGCAATCTTCAGAAGGTATGGAATATCGATCTCGCTGGAAATTTTTTATCAAATCCTGATCCAACTCTGTTTAAAGGTATGCCATCATTGACTTATTTAAATCTATCTCTCAATTCTCTTGAAAATGAAGTTCCACCCTTTATTTTTCGATGCCCGAATTTAGTCTTTCTTGACTTGTCTGAAAATCGAATAGGAGGTTCAATACCATCTGAGATTGGTGAGTTATCGAACCTTAGAATCCTTAACCTTCAAGAGAATCCATTTTCCGGGCCATTACCATCTTCCATAGGAAATCTTAAAATGCTTGAGAGGCTAAATGTCAGAAACGCAACCTTGAATTCGAGCATACCGAATGAGCTTGGTCTCTGCACAAACCTTATTTATATTGAGCTATCGGAAAACAATCTTGAAGGTCCATTGCCTCTTTCAATGGCTTCATTAACCCGAATATCTGAACTCGGAATTTCTAGTAACCAATTGTCTGGTGAAATTCATCCATCTTTTCTCTCCAGTTGGACTGAACTCATTTCTCTGCAACTCCAATATAACAACTTCAGTGGACTAATTCCTCGTGAAATTGGGTTGCTCAAAAACCTCAAATTCCTTTTTTTGTATAACAATAAATTATCAGGACCGATCCCTCTAGAGATCGGAAAGTTGGGAAATTTGCAAAAAATTGACTTATCGGTGAATGCTCTTACTGGTTCAATCCCATCAAGTATAGGAAAGTTAACTAAACTTACTCACATGAACTTCCCCAGAAACCAACTCAGTGGGATAGTTCCACTGGAAATAGGTGATATGGAAAAGATGGAAAGTTTCGATCTTAGCACAAACAAGCTGCATGGACAGTTGCCTTCGTCAATAACACGCATGCAGTTCTTGAAACTCATGTATGTTGCAAACAACAGCTTTTCTGGTAGCATACCGCAAGATTTTGGTCCAAGGTATCTTACAAATGTAAGCTTCTCCTACAACCAGTTCACTGGAAAAATTCCTTCGAAAATCTGTCAAGGAGGGAAGCTTGTTTACTTAGCAGCAAACAAGAATAAACTAGATGGGCCGATTCCCGATAGCCTTAGAAACTGCGTAAATTAAAAAAGAGTTCGCCTGGATGATAACTTCCTTGAAGGAGACATAACAAAAGCATTTAGGATTTACCCAGAACTGTACTTCATTGACTTGAGTAAGAACAGACTATCCGGGGAATTGTCATCGAACTGGGCAGCATCTAAGAAGCTTTCTTACTTTCATATATTCGAAAATAAGATTACAGGTGAAATTCCATTAGAATTGAAAAACTTGAATGCTTTACAAGATCTTAGCCTTTCTTCCAATAAGCTTTCGGGGAAGATTCCGACGGAGATGTTTCAACCTTCTTCACTTCTTTACAAGCTAAATTTGAGCGGAAATCAGCTCTCAGGGGAGATACCGGCAAAGATTGGAAAGCTATCGAATTTGAGTGTTTTAGACTTGTCAACAAACCATCTAAGCGGGCCAATACCGAAGGAAATTGGAGACTTTAAAGCATTGATATCCTTGAAACTCAACGATAATAAGTTAAACGGGTCGATTCCTTACCAGATTGGGAACTTGGGTTCTTTACAAACTATCCTAGATCTCAGTCAAAATTCACTAGATGGAGAGATAACACCACAACTTGGGAATTTAAGGCAGCTAGAAAGTTTGAACCTTTCTAACAACAGACTCTCTGGTTTAATACCCTCGGCTCTTCAAGGTATGGTAAGTCTTCAATCTATCGACGTTTCGAATAACAATCTTGAAGGTGAAGTTCCTAATATACAAGCTCTTAAAAAGGATCCTGGTCGGGCACTAAGAGGCAATCAAGGTCTTTGCAGTAGTAGCCAACTTCAAGTTCAAGGTTTAAGTCCTTGTAGAAGCAACTCTAAACCCGGCGACGAAGGAAAAACAATAAGTGGAAATTGTTAGTTGCTGTTATTGTTCCAACTGCTGCAGTTTTGAGCTTTCTCATGCTTCTTCTCAAAATATTTTGTTGCTCTCCTGTGAGAAAGGATGAATCGGATGAAGAAAACAACGATTCAACAGATGGGAATTCATTTTCTGTATGGAACTATAATGGGGAAGTAGAGTTCAAAGATATCGTGAAAGCAACAGAGAACTTCGACGATAAATATTGTATAGGGAGAGGTGGACAAGGGACTGTTTACAAAGCAATTCTTCCTAACTCGGTGATTTTCGCTGTAAAACATCTCCATAATACAACAACAACAACAACATCGTCGATGGAACAGGGTTCTTCGGTGGAAGATCAATATAAATGTCTCAAATCTGAAATACATGCATTGACAGATATACGACATAGGAATATAGTGAAGTTGTTTGGATTCGCTTCAAGGAAAGAATGTTTGTTTCTAGTTTACGAGTTTATCGAAAAGGGTAGTTTGTCAAACTTCTTGGCCGGAGAAAAAGAATCGAAGTTGTTGAATTGGTCGAAAAGGTTAAATATTATCAAAGGCATAGCACATGCTTTATCTTACTTGCACCATGACTGCACACCACCAATTGTTCACCGAGATATAACTGGGAATAACATATTATTAGACTCGGAATTTGAAGCTAAGGTTGCAGATTTTGGAACGGCAAGATTGTTGAAACCAGACGAGTCTAACTGGACAGTACCTGTCGGCTCATATGGATATATTGCACCAGGTCAGTTTCTTCTCCTTCACCTGAACATAGTTCACTAGTTACTTGTTTCCCTGAGGAGTTAGAAAGACTCAATAGAAGATCTTATGCGGCTAGGTACTTTTCGTATTTTTCATAAGTAAGATCTGAAATCTGACTCAATGTCTGAATTGACCCGAGTCAAATTTCAGATTGTTTGTTTTTATTTGAATCGTCATATCCGACTAGTCTAAATGTGAGGTTGATTTTGAATCCATTTGATTTGAAATAGTCAGATGAGTCAGATTGAAACAATGAGGAAAAAACAAACACAACCACATTTATTTCGATGAGCCTAAATGTTGGGTTGTGGTTGATTTTGAATCCATAAAAGTAAAGAATAGTGTCTAGAACTTCTTATATGGGTTATCTGGGTGGGATAAATTGTTCATATCTTATAACAACTTGTATTCATTTAGACATTTCCTTTTTGCAGAGCTTGCATCGACAATGAAGGTGACAGAGAAATGTGACGTATATAGTTTTGGAGTCGTCGCACTAGAAGTGTTGTATGGAAAACACCCGGGCGAAACCCTTTTGCTACTACAATCTGAAGTAAATGACCTACTACTAGTTGATGTGTTAGACAAACGGATACCACTTCCAACTGGTTCCGTTGCAAAGCAGTTGGCACAATTAGTAATGTTTGCTTTGGCGTGCACACGTATATCTCCCAATTCTAGACCAACTATGCATATAGTTTCTCGTGAAATTACAGCAAATGCAATATTTCTTCCTCTATCTGAGACTTTTAACCAGATTACGCTGAGAAAGCTAATGAATATTTTGTAAGATATATACTAAATGGAGCTATAGATTATATTGATATAATTTTTTGTTTTTTCTAGATTACATTTACTTAATTATGGCGAACAGAGATATCGTTTTTTAGAGATTTTCTTTCTTCTTTTTCAGCGAATTAGTATCGAATTATGAAGTTTGTGAGGTTAGTATTGTAACAAAAGTTTTAAGTTTTTTTTTTTCTTATGGTTGTACTTGTTGTAAGTCAGATTTGAGACCTGACTCAAGGTCTTCACGGACTCGAGGAAGATTTCTGAATGTTTGTTTTGGCTGACTCAAGTGATGTTCAACGTAACTAAATGGCTGATATATGTTGACTTTGAGTTCATTTGAGTCAGAAGATTCAAATTCAGAAAACGGAAACAAAGACAAACACTGAAACACCACCTGTTCACCTCCTAGTTTATGACCGGATTCATGTAGTTTGCTGAAAATACCCATATGCCCCAGGAGCGGCTAAGAACTGTTGTTAGCACCCGGCGGAGGTGTTTGACTAAGGTCAATCTCCTTTGACTCCAATCATCTATTGGCACCCGATTATAAAGTATATGGAGCCACCGGTCCGAAAGCCTAAGCAAAGTTTCGGACTTGGACCAGCCTGAAAGGTATCGGTCTGGCTCAGTCCGAGCCTTTACTGGTCGGTCGGAGACCCAACGGAATAGCTCGGACTGACCAGTCCCAAGGTTTAATGGTAATTTTGGTTCTTATCCTAGATCAGCAGTAGCCTTAAGAACTGCTATGATAGGAATGGTAAGGAGACTGGTGATGAAGATGGGTTTCAGCATTGGTTGATAAAGACAGAGAAGAAGAAGGGATTTTGTTGGAAGTGATTTCTTCCTTGAATGCTTTGTTGTTGTTGTAATGTCTTCCCATCTGTTCTTCTTCATCTTTATGGTAAAATGCTATCTCCTCTAAAATCTTAACTTGAATACATTTTGAGATAGAAAAGAAATTAGGTCACTTTGTTTCTTCATTTTGAGATCTGGAAAAGGAACAAGAAACCTGGAGGAAAAAAATTAGGGCGTCAAAGGGGGCCAGGCTACCCTCGGGGCCTAACCCAGGCCATACCTAGGCACCCGATGCGGATAACATCTTCACTGGGTGCCTTTAGCTACACCCTATGACCTCATTTTCTTCTTTTCCGCCCATTGACTATTAATTTTTTCAGGTATCAATTTTAGGTCCAAAATAATAGGATCAATGGGTTTAGAGGCCAAAGACAAAATGAAATAGAAAATAAATCAATCAGGAATAATTTACATGTCTAACCTTTATTTTCTCTACCATTACCTAACTTATCTCAGGTTTAGAAAAAATCATCCAGATTAGAAGATACAATAGTCTTTTTAGTTTTCTCAAATAAGAAGTTTCCATCCATACGAAAAGTTATCTTTTCTGTTGAAAGGAATGTTGTTTCCCTCATCTTTTGACCGAGAGAAATTCGGAAAAAGCGATCTTCATTACATTTAGGGACTCTCTGAAGAAATTGTAGAAGAAGAATCATATTACCCTCTTTGCAATATTAGTAGAAGAAATTGTAGTTTTCACCGAGCAAAGCTTTATCTCTCTCTGTAATTTAGGTATTGCTCTCTCTTCACTCTAACTTCTCAATAACTTTCTCTCTAATGTAGGCTCTCTCTAATGTAGGGTTTTGTATCATAGTTTTGATGATTTTTCAAGCATAGAAAAGAAAACTTAAGCTATATTTATGTCGATTGTCTATGCATGTAAACCTTAATAGATTCACAAAAAATGTGAAAAGAATAGAAGAAATTACTTGAAATTTAATAGAAATAAATAAATAATCAACCACAAACAATAAAACAAAACTTATACGACAATGAAACTACTCGTTTGATGTAACCTTTCTGACTCAAGTACAGTTTCTTGCTTGACCGCCATCTCTTAATCTCCATTCCCAGTATCTTCTTTGCAGCGTCCATGTCTTTCATCTCAAACTCTTGACTGAGTTGAGATTTCAACTTATCTATCTCCACCATGCTTCGAGAAGCAATAAGCATCTCATCCACATACAAAAGGAGATAAATAAAGTCACCTTCACGAAGCTTCTTGATGTATACACAACAATCATAGTCACTTCTGCGAAAACCATGCTTTAGCATGAAAAAATCAAATCGTTTGTACCATTGGCGAGGGGATTGTTTCAATCCGTAAAGAGACTTCCTCAAACGACATACTTGATTTTCTTCACCCTCAACCTTGTATCCCTCAGGTTGAGCCATATAAATTTCTTCTTCCCAATCTTCGTGCAAGAAGACGATTTAACATCGAGTTGTTCCAGCTCAAGATCACTGTGAGCAACAATACTCAATAGCACCCGAATAGAAGTATGTTTCACGACCGAGGAGAAAATCTCATTGTAGTCGACCCCTTCTTTCTGTGCATAACCCTTGGCCACTAGTCTTGCCTTATACCTTGTACCCTTGATCTCGGAAGAATCCTCTTTCTTCTTGTACACCCATTTACAACCAATAACAGACTTATCTTCGGGCAATGAGACAACCTCCCATGTCTTGTTCTTGTGAAGAGACTCCATCTTTTCTTGCATAGCAACCAACTAACTCTCTCTTTCCTCCGCGGTAATAGCTTGTTTGAAGGTGACCAGCTCGTCATCTTCTACCGAAAGTGCATACTCAACCACATTTGCCTACCCGTAATGCCTAAGAGATTTGTCTGACCCTAACCTTTGTACTGACATACATATAACCGTTTCGGCCTAGTGTGTACCGTACCGAAACATCCTGCTGTTGTTGTTGTAAAGCTTGTGTACCTACTCCTTGAACCTCCTCATGATTGTCTTCATCAATTTTCCTCATCCTGAGTATTATCCTAATGCTCCACCTGATCATGATTCCTAAAAACCCGTTAATCTTCGGCTTCTACTTCCACTACTTGAGCTTTAGTAGACCCAACATCACCACAACTAGGCACCGTAGCTTTCGCCATAGCTACAATAGATGACTCATCAAACACCACATCTCTGCTGATTACAAACTTCTTATCTTCCGTACACCATAGCCGATAACCCTTGACTCCTGTAGCGCATCCTAAGAAAATTGCCTTCTTTGCTCTATTGTCAAGTTTGTTACCTTTGACATGGTAATATGCCATACAACTGAAAACCTTAAGTCTCCCGTAATCTGCATGTTCACCTGACCATACCTCGTAAGGTATGCTGTAGCAACAGATTCTGCCCACCATTCTATGCCTAATCCTGAATTGGAGCGCATGCATCTAGCTTTCTCAAGTAGTGTACGATTCAATCTCTCTGCGACTCCATTCTGTTGAGGTGTGTTTACTACTGTCCAGTGTTTCACAATGCCTTCCTGATTACAAAACTCCTTGAATGCCCCATCCGTGTACTCAATCCAATTATCCGATCTTAACGTCTTCAGCTTTCGACCAATTTTGTTCTCAACCATTGCTTTCCACACCAAGAACGTGTTGAATACCTCATTCTTATGATTCAGAAAATAAAGCCAGACAAATCTCAAATGATCATCAACGAATGTAACAAAAATACCTGGAACCACCCTTGAAAGCTAACTTTGTCGGTCCCCAGACATCGGTATGTACGTAGTCCAATACCTCTTTGCTCATGTGCTTGCTTGTAGAGAACGTCACTCCGTGTGCCTTCCCGAACACACAATGCTCACAAAATCCCATGCAAGGCTTCTTCATGCCCTTCAACAAGCCTTTCCCGCACATCAAAGATAGACCCTTTTCTGACATATGCCCAAGGTGCATATGCCAAAGCCTCGTACTAGCAGTTGGATCCCTTCCACTGATTCCTACTGCTACATCTCCCGTAATTGTTGTCCCCAAAAGTTTGTATAAATGACCGTAACGAGTACTTCTCATCACCACCAAAGAACCCTTAACGACTTTTATGGAGCCATTCTCTATAATTATCTTGCAGCCGTTCCGCTCTAACACACCGAGGAAAATTAGATTTTTCCGCAAATTGGGTATGTGTCTTACGTCCATCAATGTTCTTACCACTTCATCGTGCATCTTGATACGTATTATTTCGAGTCCCACAGTTTTACACATATTATCATTACCCATTATAACTGTACCACCATCTATACTCCTATAGGTAGAAAACCACTTCCTATTAGGACACATGTGGTGTGACACCCATGAATCAAGCATCCACTTATCGGAGATCTCCTCAGACACCTCTGTCACCGAGAAACATTCATCAGGGTCTTCTGACACATATCCCGCCTCTTGCATCTCTTGTTTCTCCTTGTAGCCTTCGTTCTTTTGCTTCAACTTTCTCTTTGGACAAACCGCTTTAAAGTGGCCAAGCTCACCACAACTAAAGCACGTTTTCTTGAAAGAGCCTCTAGATTTGGATCTAGATTTCCCGCCGATCCCTTTCCTCTTTCATTACTCCCCCCCCTCGTTGCAAACAACCCTTGTGCTTTGATCATTGTCTACTCCACCCGACGTCATACTACTAGTAGCAATCTTACGAAGGTCATCCGCTAATAAGGAATTTCTCGTCTCTTCCATGCTTAGACTATCACCAACAAGCATCAAAGTTTGAACAAGGTTCTCATAGGATTTAGGTAATGAAAGTAACAATATGAGATAATCCTGTCAAACTTGTTCACATATTCCTGAATAGAAGAACCCTCTTCTATTCTACACGTGAATAATGTGGATTTTAATTAGACCCGATTCGATAAAGTTTTCGTCATGAAATTACTTTCTAGCTTTAACCACACACTCGCCGCCGTTGTTTCTCCGTCTACTAGGAACGCCACGTCCCTCTCAAGACACAACATAATTGAAGGAGTTGAAGGAGATGTCCTTCGACCAAGGTGACAATGCGAACAATTTGTCGGATAGGACAATTGATGTGGAAGATCATCAAGTCCGATTGATTTAGGGATCGTAGAGTTGTAGCTAGAGA